>PIJE02002333.1:3114-25864 GCA_002895965.2 Coryphaenoides rupestris | reverse complement strand
AAAGAGAGGATCCATCTTGCAGAATGATTGTAAAGTTTCACCAGCAGGAACACCACAAGAGACACTTAGAACGATCCGTGTCCGGCCGATCCGCCTCAAAGCTCGATGACAGTATTCAGGTATAGTGGCTACGCCAAGCTGAAGTCCCCCAGACATTCATACATTGGCAAACCGCGCCACTCTTGTCCTATCACACATCACTAATGAGTCTGTCAATTCTGCAACCTCAAGCTTCCCAATCTTAACCTATGACATCAGAGAACGGCGCTTGACAGGTCAGTTCATAGTAAGCTACAAATAGCAGGAGCGCCAACTAAGGTGGACTTGGGTTGATCATTAGACACTTAATGGAACACAATTCGAAAGGAGCATGCAACTGCGGGAGCGTATCGTTCAATGAATTGCACCTGCATGTGTGAGCCTCCAACTGACTGGGAACCAGTATAGGGGAGTCTGGCTGAGTTCGTGAAGGCCGAATGGTCACATGGGTGGGTCTGTTGCCTAGTGAAACACCAAACCATAACCAGTCACGGTCGATTGGCGGCCGACGCGCAGGCGACTACATGAAGTGGCGACACGGGATGCCTTTGACCACAAGGAGCCTCGAAAGGCTCCGCGAACCCGCAGATCCAGACGGAAACGACACTTACACGGAGGGAGACCTATGCCACCAGCGCACAAATGTACACCACCAGCACACACAGGCTTACACCTTGGCTAGCATTAGCAACATAAGCAAGCATTAGCAAAGTGAGCATGCATATGTGCTCCCGACACTCGCCCGGCTGAACTGTGTGTGTGTGTGTGTGTGTGTGTTGTGTGTGTGTGTGTGTGTGTGTGTGTGTGTGTGTGTGTGTGTGTGTGTGTGTGTGTGTGTGTGTGTGTGGTGTGTGTGTGTGTGTGTGTGTGTGTGTGTGTGTGTGTGTTGTGTGTGTGTCCTAGATAACCGTCTGCTGGAGAAGTCTGAGCTCCAGGCCGTTCTTTCGGAACGCTACCAGAATGATGGACCCCGAGCAGCGCAACTCAGGTATCCTGGTGACCCTCGTGACCAGAGTACTAGTATGATTACTGGCTCCCATGGTAAGGTCTTGGCTTGTGTCGTCATTGTAATGGGGGGGTGGGTGTGTGTGTCGTCATGGTAACTGCAGTGTGGCTGATGGAGGCGTGCGCGGCGACCTCCAGCAGGAGAAGATTCAGACACCAGGAGGGAGCCTGGACGGAGGCTGCCACAAGGAAGAGAGGAGACGGTACTTGAAGAGCAGCCTCCTCTACACTGCCTCCTCCTTGAGCCTAAGTGTGGAGGTGGTCCCTTGAGCCAAGAAAACACCACCTAACAGCCTACCTGCCCTCCTCCTAGCCCTAAGTGCTGGAGATGCTCCCTGAGCAAAGACACCACTAACCCTGACGTGCTCAACAACATGCTGTTGGTCCCAGGATGCTCTCTGTAGCAGACAACTACGTCATTCGCTAATGCCCCTGCCCTGAGCAAGACACCACCTAACCCTACCTGCTCCTGACGTGTTGGTTGACACTTGTCACTAAACTGCAGCTCCTGCCCTTGGCCATACTGTGATTTCCAGCCCTAGCGGCTAGTAGGATAGCATCACTAGACGACCCCTTGAACACCAGCTCTCAGATCAGCCACAGCTGAGGGGTGGTAGTGACCTGTGGTAACCTGTGGTGACCTGTGTTGCAGTTGGCCCAGAACGTGATCGAACTGAACAACCAGATCCAGCAGAAGGACAAGGAGATCCTCAGCAACGAAGCCAAGTTAGTCTCTCTCTGTCTGTCTGCTTGTCTCTCGGTCTACCTGCCTGTCTGTCTGCATGTCTGTTCCCCTTTCTATAGTGGTGTTGTAATAAAGCCAAAGACAACAACATAATTGCATGTTGCTGTGTGGACACCAGTGTCCTTCAGCAGAGCCAATGTCGTCTAAACCAGACTTCCAAATGTCACAAAGAAAACTGGTTTAAACATATTGGACCAACATGTTATTACAGTGTAATCCGCTTATAGTGATCACGTTTGTCCGGGTCAAGTCAAGTCAAGTCAAGTATTTTTATTGTAACTTCACAGTTTACACGTTAGTATAAGCAATGAGTTAAAAACTTTATGTGCAAAACGCCCGACAGCCGACAGTAATTATAAGAATAGTAATTATAAGAAATTACAAAATAGAAATAGAACTATATATAGGAAACTCTATATAAAATAAGTAAATTAAATGATAAAATGAAATGGAATATACAGTAAAATATCCATACACATATAAATCGATGTACTAAAATATACATTGTTATATGCTGTATGCTGACATTCACAGAATGTCACGGGATACCTTCCCAGACAGTCGACACAACACTAGCACCAGCAGTTGGCACCAGGACTAGCACTAACACCAGCACCAGCACTAGCAGTAACACTAGCACCAGGACCAGCACTAGCAGTAACACCAGCACAGCACTAGCACCAACACTTATAGTGATCACGTTTGTCCGGTCAAATTGATCACTATAAGCGGTGATTACCTATGAAACCGAAATTCTCAAATTTTATTTATTTTTTATGCTGATTACCATCCAATTGACATTTGTATATATAATACATTCATACATGTATAAAGTAATGAAACGGACAGCTTTGCTATTTACTGGATTTTATTACAGCAAGTTAACTGAACAATACTGTACAGTCCGTACATTAACGTTACAGTACAGCTGCTTGAAACGCGATTCAAATAGCAAATTAAATGACAGCATTGCACTGTGTCGCTATAAATCAAATACACTACAGTAGGCTACTGGAAGCTCTATATTCGTCTCTATATTTAGCGAGTATTCAGACCCTCTAGCGACTCTTTTTCAAAAAAGCGACTAGCGACAAATCTCGCAACTTTTTCTGGTGTCATTGGAGACTTTTGGCGACTCTGACGTGAAAGCTCGTATCGTTCGTCCTCTTGTCAACGAGCAGCGGGCGGGTGCTGCTGTGGGCCCCTCCCCCAAAGCACTCACAGGCGGCCCGGTCCTGTCCTCGCAGTCCCTCCCAGCTGCAGTCAGAGCACCAGATGCTCACCCCTCCGCATCCAGACTGGACGCGGAGGGGTCAGGGCTGACCAGGGCGGGATGTAAATGTAATATAAAAAATTAAATACATTTAAAAAAATAAATAACAAAAAAAACTAAGTAACTCCGCCAAAGTGTCTCTTTTGGGTCAGTTTTGCCGGTCCCAAGCCCAACGTCATGAAAGAAATCCAACTAATCGACTGAATCATGTAAACCTGGGTTTTCAGTTATCTGATTAATGAAGTGCATGTAAACACGTCAATTCAGATTATTACAATTACCTGATTATTCCCAGTTATCGGATCGTACTGTGTTTGTATAGGAACGATTCCGTCCCAGGCTTTTTGATCCATATAAGCGGTTGATCACTATATCCGTGATCACTAGAAGCGGATTACACTATTAGTGTTTGTGTGTCTCTGCTAAGAGGAGGTGTTTGTGTGTGTCTGCTAAGAGGAGGTGTTTGTGTGTGTCTGCTAAGAGGAGGTGTTTGTGTGTCTCTGCTAAGAGGAGGTGTTTGTGTGTCTCTGCTAAGAGGAGGTGTTTGTGTGCCTCAGGATGCTGGAGTTTCAGGAGCAGATGGCTTCTCTAGAGGGAGACTGCTGCCAGCTCAGAACCTATCTCCAGGTAACTCATGTCTTGTATACGTTATATATACATATATGGTTATAAATATATATGGAGCCCACCACCATATATGGAGCCCAGCACGTCCTCTACGGTATATATCCTATATGGTATATTATTGGTGTGAAATCCTGGAACCTGACTGGATAATATGTATTGTATCTTTGGTGTAGTTGGGTCTTGAGTCTCTTGTTAAGGAGGGGGGTTATGTAGAGTCCAGGTGAACTCTGAACAGGTGGGTCTTGAGTCTCTTGTTAAGGAGGGGGGTTATGTAGAGTCCAGGTGAACTCTGAACAGGTGGGTCTTGAGTCTCTTGTTAAGGAGGGGGGTTATGTAGAGTCCAGGTGAACTCTGAACAGGTGGGTCTTGAGTCTCTTGTTAAGGAGGGGGGTTATGTAGAGTCCAGGTGAACTCTGAACAGGTGGGTCTTGTCCCTGTCCAGGAGCTGCAGCAGGCCAACCAGATGCTGAAGGACGAGTACGATGCTCTACAGATCACCTTCGGCGCTCTGGAGGACAAGCTGCGCCGGACCACGGAGGACAACCAGGAGCTGGTGTCCCGCTGGATGGCTGAGAAGGCCCAGGAGGCCAACCGGCTCGTCTGGTGTGTTTCGATCGTCTACACCAGCTGTGAAGCGCCCGCTATGGTGAGCCTGGTGTGGGGCCGTGCCCGGGCGGACCGGGGCGGGGCGGGTCAGCGCTCACGCAGTCCTCTCATATGCTCCACGCGTTTGCGACGAACCAGCGGAGACAACAGTGAGCCGCGGTTCTGGCGCGCCTCTGGATGCTTGATGCAGGAGCAGAACCGTAAGAGAGGCCAACGCACTCAACGCGGAGAATGAGAAGGACTGCAGGTGAGGCTGCCGGCCCCGCCCCCGTGCCCCGGCCACGCCCCTACACCAGACTCCACCATCTCTGCTGCTCTGTGTCACAGCTGTTGTGTAGACTGTCTACACACCACCACCATGTAGACGGACTGCAGCTCTATGTTTGTGTGTAGACGGACTGCAGCTCTATGTTTGTGTGTAGACTGACTGCAGCTCTGTTTGTGTGTAGACTGACTGCAGCTCTATGTTTGTGTGTAGACTGACTGCAGCTCTGTTTGTGTGTAGACTGACTGCAGCTCTATGTTTGTGTTTAGACTGACTGCAGCTCTATGTTTGTGTGTAGACTGACTGCAGCTCTGTTTGTGTGTAGACTGACTGCAGCTCTATGCTTGTGTGTTGACTGACTGCAGCTCTATGTTTGTGTTTAGACTGACTGCAGCTCTATGTTTGTGTGTAGACTGACTGCAGCTCTGTTTGTGTGTAGACGGACTGCAGCTCTATGTTTGTGTTTAGACTGACTGCAGCTATGCTTGTGTGTTGACTGACTGCAGCTCTGTTTGTGTGTAGACTGACTGCAGCTCTATGTTTGTGTGTAGACTGACTGCAGCTCTATGTTTGTGTTTAGACTTGACTGCAGCTCTATGTTGTGTGTAGACTGACTGCAGCTCTCGTTTTGTGTGTAGACTGACTGCAAGCTCTATGCTTGTGTGTTGACTGACTGCAGCTCTGTTTTGTGTTTAGACTGACTTGCAGCTCTATGTTTGTGTGTAGACTGACTGCAGCTCTGTTTTGTGTGTAGACTGACTGCAGCTCTATGCTTGTGTGTGACTGACTGCAAGCTATGTTTGTGTGTGGAGGGGGACTGACTGCAGCTTCTATGTTTGTGTTTAGACTGACTGCAGCTCTATGCTTGTGTGTTGACTGACTGCAGCTCTATGCTTGTGTGTTGACTGACTGCAGCTGTGTTTGTGTGTTGACTGACTGCAGCTCTATGTTTGTGTTTAGACTGACTGCAGCTCTATGTTTGTGTTTAGACTGACTGCAGCTCTGTTTGTGTGTAGACTGACTGCAGCTCTATGTTTGTGTGTAGACTGACTGCAGCTCTGTTTGTGTTTAGACTGACTGCAGCTCTATGTTTGTGTGTAGACTGACTGCAGCTCTGTTTGTGTGTAGACTGACTGCAGCTCTGTTTGTGTGTAGACTGACTGCAGCTCTATGCTTGTGTGTTGACTGACTGCAGCTCTATGTTTGTGTTTAAACTGACTGCAGCTCTATGTTTGTGTTTAGACTGACTGCAGCTCTATGTTTGTGTTTAGACTGACTGCAGCTCTATGTTTGTGTTTAGACTGACTGCAGCTCTGTTTGTGTGTAGACTGACTGCAGCTCTATGTTTGTGTTCCAGGAAGAGACAAGCGAAGCTACAGAAGGAGCTGGCGGACGCCGCCAAGGAGCCCCTCCCCCTGGACCCGTGAGTTGGCAGCCATGTTGGATCCACCCACTGCTCCACTGGCAGCCATGTTGGATCCAGCCACTGCTCCACTGGCAGCCATGTTGGCTCTAACTGCTGCTGTGTTTCAGGGACGATGACATCGAGGTTCTGGCGGAGGACGGGGGGAAGGGTCCCGCTGAGGCCTCGTCTCCCAGCCGGCCCCTGAGCCGGACCCCCAGGTGAGAGCTACCTGGTCTAAAGTACTAGACCATGAGCATGAAGGGCTCTGGGTCTTGGTGCTAGGGGTCTGGTTCTAGGGGTCTGGTTCTTGGTTCTAGGGCTCTGGTTCTAGGTTCTAGGGGTCTAGTTTTAGGGTTCTAGGGTTCTGGTTCTAGGTTCTGGGGCTCTGCTTCTAGGGGTCTGGTACTATGTTCTAGGGCTCTGGTTCTACGGGACTGGTTCTAGGGCTCTGGTTCTAGGTTCTAGGGCTCTGGTTCTAGGGGACTGGTTCTAGGTTCTAGGGCTCTGGTTCTAGGGGACTGGTTCTAGGTTCTAGAGGTCTGGTTCAAGGTTATAGGAATCTGGTTCTAGAGGTCTGGTTTGGTTCTCGGTTCTAGGGGTCTGGGACTAGGATTTAGGGGTCTGGGACTAGGTTCTAGAGGTCTGTTTCTAGGTTCTAGCGCTCTGGTTCTAGGTTCTAGAGGTCTGGTTCCTCGTTCTAGGCTCTAGAGGTCTGGTTCTAGGTTCTAGGGGTCTGGTTCAAAGGGTCTGGTTCTAGGCGTCTGGTACTAGGTTCTAGCGGTCTGGTTCTAGGCATCTGGTACTAGGTTCTAGGGGTCTGGTACTAGGTTCTAGGGGTCTGGTTCTAGGGGTCTGGTTCTAGGTTCTAGGGGTCTACTACTAGGTTCTAGGTGTCTGGTTCTAGGGGTCTGGAGGTGATTTGGTTTCTTCTTGTTGTCTCCCAGTAAGAGGATCTCTCAGGCCCCACCTGGTGGTCTCCTGGACTCCATCACCAACATGTTTGGGTACGTCCCTCCGTCCGTCCGTCCGTCTGTCTGTCTGTCTCTCTGGTCGATGATGAGCTGTAAAAGGTCTGATTACCCACAATCCTCTGCCCCGCTCATCTCCCAGCAGCCCCTGCTCTACCCAGCGTGCTCTAGTGATGCAGCGCTGCTCTGGGGGGCTGCTGACACACACAGGATGTGACATCACAATCTGAGTCAGTCAGAGATCCTATTGGCTCAGTAGGATTGACATCCCACAGAACCAATCAGCATGGAGTAAGGGGGCGGGGCCAAAGGACAGGGAGCTGATCACAAGTTTTCAAGCTGAGACCAAAAACCTCTTCAATGTCGTAAAGATATCGCAACACAGAACTCTATATTCTATATAGATCTATTCTATATATTCTATATAGAATAGATCTGCCAGGGGTCCCTCTTGCTGTAGCCCCTCCAGCATTGGTTCAGAACCATCACCATGTCATACTGTAGCCAATCAGACATGTGTGTGTGGCCTAGCGAGACGGTGTAGTGGGTTGACCAATCAGAATAAAGCAGACAGAACCAGGGTATTTATTCAAATGTTGGGGAAAGGGGAGGGGCCAGAATGCAGCCTAAACCTGGTCAGAGTGAAGGGTGGGCAGGCTGCTGTAACTCCTAACCCTCCTGAGGAGAAGGGAGGGGACACAAAGCTCACTTTCCCAGGGTATGTGGTGCTCTGCTGCTCTGGGGGGTCATTGATCTCTCTCTCTTTCTGTGTGTGTGTGTGTGTGTGTGTCTCGCTCTCTCGCTCTCTCTCTTGTGTGTGTGTGTGTAGGCGGCGGCCTGGCAGCTCTCTCAGTACGTCCCCAGAGAGCACAGAGGCTCCTCTAGGGGCCCTGGACCTGAGGGTCCCCTCCACGGCCCTGCATGTCTTCGTAAGTATCCACCTGTCTGTCTCGCTGACTTGTCTCTCTGTTTTGGGTTCATCAGCCAGGCATTGCATCGCCATGGTAACCAGGTGTACAGGGCATTGGGTCACCGCGGTAACCAGGTGTACAGGGCGTTGGGTCACCGTGGTAACCAGGTGTACAGGGCGTTGGGTTACCGTGGTAACCAGGTGTACAGGGCGTTTTATCCGTGGTCGATGATGAGCTGTAAAAGGTCTGATTACCCACAATCCTCTGCCCCGCTCAGCTCCCAGCAGCCCCTGCTCTACCCAGCGTGCTCTAGTGTGCAGCGCTGCTCTCGGGGGCTGCTGACACACACAGGATGTGACATCACAATCTGAGTCAGTCAGAGATCCTATTGGCTCAGTAGGATTGACATCCCACAGAACCAATCAGCATGGAGCAAGGGGGCGGGGCCAGAGGACAGGGAGCTGATCACAAGTTTTCAAGCTGAGACCAAAAACCTCTTCAGATACGTTTCAATGTGTGGTGTAGAGGGGCTGGTGGTGTAACTCTGTACTGTGTGTTGGTGTAACTCTGTACGGTGTGTTTCTGTAACTCTGTACTGTGTGTTGGTGTAACTCTGTACGGTGTGTTTCTGTAACTCTGTACTGTGTGTTGGTGTAACTCTGTACGGTGTGTTTCTGTAACTCTGTACTGTGTGTTGGTGTAACTCTGTACGGTGTGTTTCTGTAACTCTGTACTGTGTGTTGGTGTAACTCTGTACGGTGTGTTTCTGTAACTCTGTACTGTGTGTTGGTGTAACTCTGTACGGTGTGTTGGTGTAACTCTGTACTGTGTGTTGGTGTAACTCTGTACTGTGTGTTGGTGTAACTCTGTACTGTGTGTTGGTGTAACTCTGTACTGTGTGTTGGTGTAACTCTGTACTGGTGTGTTTCTGTAACTCTACTGTGTGTTGGTGTAACTCTGTACGGTGTGTTTTTGTAACTCTACTGTGTGTTGGTGTAACTCTGTACGGTGTGTTTCTGTAACTCTGTACTGTGTGTTGGTGTAACTCTGTACGGTGTGTTTCTGTAACTGTACTGTGTGTTGGTGTAACTCTGTACTGTGTGTTGGTGTAACTCTGTACTGTGTGTTGGTGTAACTCTGTACTGTGTGTTGGTGTAACTCTGTACTGTGTGTTGGTGTAACTCTGTACGGTGTGTTGGTGTAACTCTGTACGGTGTGTTGGTGTAACTCTGTACGGTGTGTTGGTGTAACTCTGTACGGTGTGTTGGTGTAACTCTGTACGGTGTGTTGGTGTAACTCTGTACGGTGTGTTGGTGTAACTCTGTACGGTGTGTTGGTGTAACTCTGTACGGTGTGTTGGTGTAACTCTGTACGGTGTGTTGGTGTAACTCTGTACGGTGTGTTGGTGTAACTCTGTACGGTGTGTTGGTGTAACTCTGTACGGTGTGTTGGTGTAACTCTGTACGGTGTGTTGGTGTAACTCTGTACTGTGTGTTGGTGTAACTCTGTACGGTGTGTTGGTGTAACTCTGTACGGTGTGTTGGTGTAACTCTGTACGGTGTGTTGGTGTAACTCTGTACGGTGTGTTGGTGTAACTCTGTACGGTGTGTTGGTGTAACTCTGTACGGTGTGTTGGTGTAACTCTGTACGGTGTGTTGGTGTAACTCTGTACTGTGTGTTGGTGTAACTCTGTACTGTGTGTTGGTGTAACTCTGTACGGTGTGTTGGTGTAACTCTGTACGGTGTGTTGGTGTAACTCTGTACGGTGTGTTGGTGTAACTCTGTACGGTGTGTTGGTGTAACTCTGTACGGTGTGTTGGTGTAACTCTGTACGGTGTGTTGGTGTAACTCTGTACGGTGTGTTGGTGTAACTCTGTACGGTGTGTTGGTGTAACTCTGTACTGTGTGTTGGTGTAACTCTGTACGGTGTGTTGGTGTAACTCTGTACGGTGTGTTGGTGTAACTCTGTACGGTGTGTTGGTGTAACTCTGTACGGTGTGTTGGTGTAACTCTGTACGGTGTGTTGGTGTAACTCTGTACGGTGTGTTGGTGTAACTCTGTACGGTGTGTTGGTGTAACTCTGTACGGTGTGTTGGTGTAACTCTGTACGGTGTGTTGGTGTAACTCTGTACGGTGTGTTGGTGTAACTCTGTACGGTGTGTTGGTGTAACTCTGTACTGTGTGTTGGTGTAACTCTGTACTGTGTGTTGGTGTAACTCTGTTGTAAACTGGGGTGTTTTGGGTTTTTGGGGGTTTGTAACCCTTCCTGTACTTGTGGTGGTTTTTTTGGGTGTTTAAAACCTCCCCCTTTGTAAACGGTGGGGTTGGGGGGTTTTTTGGCTGGGGTAAAAACTTTCCCTGGTTACGGTGGGGTTGTTTTTTTTTTTGGTGTAACTCCCCCCCTGGTAAAACAAAAAAAAAACGGGTGGGGGTTGGTTTTTTTTTTTTGGTGGGTAACATCTCCTGGGGGTTACGGTGGGGGTGGTTTTTGGGGGGGTGGTAACTTCCTTGGGGTAAAACGGGGTGGTTGGGGGGGTTTTTTTGGGTGTAACTTTCCCCCCCTTTTGGTAACGGTGTTTGTTGGGTGGTAAACTCCCCCCCCCCTTGTAAAAAACGGGTGTTGGTTTTGGTTGGTTTAAAAAAAAACCTCTTTTACTGTGGGGGGGGGGTGGGTTTGGTGGTTAACTCCTACTGTGTTTTGGGGGTTTTTTTTGGGTTTTTTGTTAAAACTTTCTAAACCTGGGTGGGGTGGTTTTTTTTTTTTTTGGTGGGGGTTAACCTCCTTGGTTAACCGGTGGGGTTTTTTGGTTTTTGGGGTTGTAAAAAAAACTCCTTTTTTTGTAACTTGGTGGGGGTGGTTTGGGGTTTGTAAAACTCCCCCCTGTTTAAAAAACCGGTGGGGGGGGGGGTTGGGTTTGGGTGGGTTAAACCTTCTCCCCCTTTTGTAACGGGTGGGTGGGGGGGGTTTTTTTGGGTGGGGTTAAACTTCTGGTACGGTGGGGGGGTGGGTTGGGTGGGGTAAACTCCTTTGGGTAAACCGTGTGGGGGTGGTTTTTTTTTTGGTGTAAAACCCCTGTTTAAAAAACGGTGTGGGTTTGGGGTGGTAACCTCCCCCCTTTTTGGTACGGTGGTTTGTTTTTGGTTTAAACCCCTCTTGTTTAACGGTGGGTTGGTTTTGGGGTGGGTAAAAACCTCCCCCCTTTTGTTACGGGGTTTTGTTTGGGTTTTTTTTTTTTTACTTCTGACAAAAGAACACACTGTAAACGGTTGGGGGTTGGTTTTGGGTTTGTTAAAAAACTTCTTTTGTAAAAAAAAACCGGTGGGGTTGTTTGGGGGGTTTTGTAACCCCCTCCTGTTAACCTCCCCTTTTTTTGGGGTTACCTTTTGTGGTCCCAGGGGGGGAATAGCCCTCCATGGAAAAATGGGGAAAAAAAAAAGGTTTTGGAAAAATGCCGGTGGCGCTTTTCAAAAGTCCCCAGGCTCGCGTTCCCTCCTTAAAAAAGCAACCCCCGGGAGGGGGATGGAACCCGACGGGTTTTTCAAAAACCCCCTGGTGGGGGAAAGGGTTGGATCTTCCTGGGTAAAAAAGAAAAACCCCCCCCCAACCCCCCTTTCCCAGATTTTTTTTTTGAATGAAAAAACCCAAATCAAAAAAGGAAAAAATGGGGGTTTTTTAAATTCATCAAAAAAAGGCAAAGAGTTCCCCCCCCCAAGTTGTGGGGGGTGGTTTAAAGCAAATATGAAAAAAGAAAACAAAGAAAAGGGCCCCTGGGGGGGTTCAAAAAAGTAAGAACAACCGGGGGTTTCCCGCTGTAAAAACCCCCCTTCCCCCAAAGGTTCAACCTCCCAGACCCACAGGGTTGGGGGCGCCTGCAAAAAAAAAAAGCCCCGCCCTCCAAAAAATCCTTTAGTCCCCCGTTCCCTTTAACCGATGGTGGAAAAGGTTTTTTAGTCCCAATTAAAAAATGGACATCCGGGTTGGGGAAGGCCCCCCCTCCATGGGGGTTGGTGGGGGTCCCCCCCCAGTGGGGGATTTGGTTTTCTTGTAAAATAAATGAACCAAAACCGATAAAATTTAAAAATTATACAATATAATCCAGACCAGGAAATGGCCTGTCTCCCCCCCGCCAATGAAAAAACAACCTCTTTTGCCCTTTTTTGGGGTCCCCGAATGAAATGGAGCTTGGGCTTAAAAAAAAAGGTCTTGGGATTAAACCCCCACCAATCATCCTTGCCCCCTGCCCTTTTTTTTTTCCATTCTCCCCCAATTCAGCCCCCCTGCTCCTTTTTAAAAAACCCAAGCGTGGCCCCCTCTAGTTTGATTTTTGCCGCGCTGCTCCCCTCAAAGGGGCCCCTGCCCCTTTGGCACAACCACGGAAAATTGGTGGGGACCATCAACCAAAATCTTGAGTCAAAAAGTTTCCAAAAAAGAGAAATTCCCCCTTTATTGGCCCCCTTTCAAAAAAGTAAAGGATTTTGAAACAATTCCCCACAAAAGAAAACCATTTTTTCAAAAGCATGGAGTAAGGGGGGTGGGGCCCAAAGAAAAAAGGCAACAAGGGAAAAGCCTTTTTTGACATTTCAAAGTTTTTCCCCAAGCTGGGAAAGACCGTTTCTTGAAAAGCCTGCATTTTCCCCTCCCCATCCCTGGGTAAGCAACAGCTCCTAGGGGGGTGGGGGTCCCCCTGGGGGGTGGGGGGGGGTTGGGGGGGGTGTTGTGTGGGGGGGTTTGGGGGTTTGGGGTGGTGGGTTGGTTTGGGTAGGTTCCCGCTTTTTTGGTGAGCCCTTAAAAGGGGTGCCCCCCCCCTGAAACCTGGCAAAAAGCAACGCTGGCAAAATTCCCAAACCAAGCCATCCCCCGAGTTTTCGACAGTGGGCCCCCCCCTTGTAAGTCCCCCCCTTTCTTTTTCCCCTTTTTTCCCAAGGTCCCCCCCTTCAAGTTGGGGGGGGTGGGGGGGGCCTTTGGGTTGGGGAGGGGTGGGGGAAGGTCCCCCCCAAAAGGTTTGATGAACAGTCCCCCCCCTTCCCTTGTTGCTCCCCCTCCAGGGCCCCCTCCCCCTTTTAAAACCTTGCTGGGCCCCCCGCCTTCCCAAAACGATTTTTTTTTCGCCAGCAGGAATCTGGGGAAAAACCCGTCCCGACGACTTTCCAAAAAAGGCTGAAGGTGGGAAGGGCCCCCCCCTGGGTCCCCCCCCCCCCGATCAAACACTTGCATGTGGGATAAAGGGGCCGGAGGAAGGGGCGGTGGTGGTTTTTTTTTTGGAAACCTTTGTTTTTTGAACCCCCCTCCTCTTCCCCCCTCCAAAAAGCCTAAACAAACCCTGGGGGGGAACCGGGGGCCCCACAGCGGGAAGGGTGGGCCTTTGGCCTTTTGGCCCCCTTTTCCGCTTTCCCCTATTTGGACCCAACGCCTTCGCATCGTCTCCGGGAAAGCCTAAAAAAAAACGACCCCCGCCAAAACCCCTCAAAACCTGGTGGGGGGGGGGGTAAAAAACCCTTTCCGCAAAAAAAAAAAGTTAAAAAGTCCCCCCCTGGTTTATGTGATTTTGGGGTCCCGCTTTTGGCCCTCATGAAATTAGCTGCCCCCCATGGGAGGCCTGAAACCCCAAAGTTAAAAAACAAACCCAGCCCTGCCCCTTTTTTTTTTTTTTTTTTTCCCCTGGGGTTCTTTTTTTACTGGGCCTTGTTGGGGGTTGTAAAAAACCAAAAGAAAAAAAATGGTGGGGTGGCTTTTGCAAAGGTAATGAAAGAAAACGGTGGGGGTTTTTTTTTTTTTTTGGGCCGGGCCCTTCCCCCAAGGCTTGTAAACGACCAAAAATTCCGTCCTGTTTAACCCCGAGGCCCCCCCAAAGTTTTGGGGTGGGGTTTTTGAATGAGCGGCCCCCATTTTTTTTTTTGAAAGAAAAAAAGGGTTCCCCCCCCCCTTTTCTTTGGGGAAAAAAAACAACAAATCCCAGCAAGTCAAACGTCCCTTTTTTTTGTTTTTTTGCCCAAATAGTTTTTTTACCAAGATGAGTTGTTTTTTTTTTTAGTTTTTTTTCGATTTTTGGTTTGGGAAAAAAAGATAAGAATTTCCTTTTGTCCCCCCCTTCCCGTGAAAATGTCCCAACCTTTGGGTTCCAATTTGAAACCATTTTTTGAAAAAATAAAGTTTTTTCTACAATTTTTTTTTTAAAAAAAACCCTGGAAAGAAAACCTTGCCCCCCCCCTTTTGTCCCCCCCTGGTTTTTTGCAATTTAAAACGTCCCTCAATTGGCTTTCGTTGAAAAAAACCTGTTTGGGGACCGCGTGGAGTTTTTTGGAAAGACCCAAATATTCCCGCTTTTTTTTTGGATTTTGGAGAACAAAGAAATTTTTTTTTTCCCCACGGTGTTTTTTTTTTTTTTTTCATTTTCCTTTTTGAGTGCAAATTTTGGGCAAAAAAACTCAGGTTCCCTTTTTCGATTGGTGGGGGGGGAGCAACTTGCCCCCCCGCTTTTTTTCCCCCCCAGAAAAAACTTTCTTCTCAAACTCTATCCCGGTTTTGAACCCCCATCTCCCCCTGTAAAAAAATTGTTTTTTTTGGCCCCTTTTAACCCTTTCCCTTTTTTTGTAAAACCCCTGGCGGGTTTTTTTTTTTTTCAAGCCTGGTTTTGGTTTTTTTTTTGGTTTAAATAAAAACCCGAGGGGGTTTTTTTTTTTTTTTTCAAAAAATTAATAGAAGGAAACCCCCCGTTAAAAAACTGGAAACTGTTACCCCCTTTTGTACATAAGCTTTAAAAAGCAGTTGTTTTACAAACTTTGAAAGGGGGGGAAAAAATAATTTACTTGTTTACTTACGGTCCCCAAAGAAACCCGAGGTTTAAACCTGGGCAAAGAAAGGTATCCCCCAAAAGGCGGAGGTCCCCCCCCTCCACGTCCCCCACCCCACCGAAGAAAGAAAACCTCCATAGAAACACGGGCGTGGAATTCAAGGGAAGTCCCCCCCCACCCCCCCCCTTTTTTGGAAAGGTTTTAAAAAACCCGGGAAAAACCCCCCCATTGGGTTTCTCATAATTTTTTGAAAGGGAGCTCTTCCACAAACCTCGTTCACTTTTTTCGAAAAATCCAACAAAATCCCCACATTCAAAAAGTTTTTTTTCACAAGAACAAAAATTTTTGGGTTTTTTTTTTTTTTTGGTCCCCCGGAAAAATTTTTGCAAAACTAATTTGCCCCTTTAAATGGTAAAATAATTAGTTTTGAAGGGTGGTTTTTTGGGTTAGAAGGATGGTTTAGGCTTTTTTTTTTTTTAGGTTGGTTTTTTTAGACTTGGAAAAAGAAAGATTGGTTTTTTTTTTTTAGTTTTTAACGCGCTGCGTTAGGTTTTTTTAGAGATGGTTTTTTTTTAGTCTCTTTTTTAGGTTGGTTTAGGTCTAGGCAATTGGTTTTTAGTTTTTTGAAGGTGTTTTTAAGGTTTTTAGAAACAGAAAATGGTTTTAGTTTGAAGGTTTTTTGGTTTTTTGGGGTTTAAAAAAAGAGGAAAAATGGGTTTTAGTTTTTAAGGTGTTTTAAAGGTTTTTTAAGAGAAATGGGTTAGTTTTTAAAAAAAGGTGTTAAAAATGGAAGGGTTAGGGTTTTTTAAGTTTAAGTTTAAGTTTAAGTGTTGGTTTTTTTTTGTTTTTTAGGGTTAGGGTTTAAGTTTAAGTTTAAGTTTAAGTTTAAGTTTAAGTTGGGGTTGAGTTTTTTTGTTTTTTTTTTTTTTTTTTTTGTTTTTTTTTTTTTTTTTTTTTTTTTTTTTTTTAGGGTTAGGGTTAGGGTTAGGGTTAGGGTTTAAGTTTAAGTTTAAGTTTAAGTTTAAGTTTAAGTTAGGGTTGAGTTTTTTTTTGTTTTTTTTTGTTTTTTTTTTTTTTTTTTTTTTTTTTTTTTTTTTTTTTTTTTTTTTTTTTTTTTTTTTTGTTTAGTTAGGGTTTGGGTTTTTTTTTTTTGGTTTTTTTTTTTTAGTTTTTTTTTGGTTTGTTTTTTTTTTTTTTTNTTAAGGGAAAAAAAGGAAAATTGGGGTTTTTAGTTTAAAAGGTTTTTGGGTTTTTTTTAGGTTTTTTTAAAGAGGAAAATTTGGTTTTTTTTTTTTTTTTTTTTTTATTTTTTTAGGGTTAGTTTTTATTAGGGTTTTTTTTACTTTTTTTTTTTTTTTTTTTTTTTTTTTTTTTTTTTTTTTTTTTTTTTTTTAGTTTTTTTTATGTTTTTTTTATTTTTTTTTTTTTTTTGGTTTTTTTTTTTAGGGTTTTAAGAAGATGGTTTTTAAAGTTTTGGAGGGTGGGTTTGGGTTAGAGAAAATTGGGTTTTAAAAGTTTGTTTTAAAGGGTTTTTTGGTTTTAAGGTTTAGAAAAGGAATGGTTTTTTTAAGTTTTTTAGGTTTTTGTTTTAAAATTGAGAAAAGGATGGTTTTTTTAAGTTTTTGGTTGGTTTTTTTTAGGTTTAAGAAAGGCAAATGGGGTTTTAGTTTAAAAGGGTTTTTGTTAAAGAAAATGGAGAAAGAAAATTGGTTTTTTTTTTTTAGTTTTTAAAAAAGGGTTTGTTTTTTTTAGGTTAGGATGATGGGTTTTTTTTAAGTTTTTTTAGGGTTTGGGGTTTTAGGTTTTTTTAAGAGGATTGGTTAGTTTAGGGTGGTTTTAGGGTTTTTAGAGGACAATGGTTTTTTTAGTTTTTCTGTAAGTGTTGTTGGTGTGTTGGTGTAACTCTGTACTGTGTGTTGGTGTAACTCTGTACGGTGTGTTTCTGTAACTCTGTACTGTGTGTTGGTGTAACTCTGTACGGTGTGTTTCTGTAACTCTGTACTGTGTGTTGGTGTAACTCTGTACGGTGTGTTTCTGTAACTCTGTACTGTGTGTTGGTGTAACTCTGTACGGTGTGTTTGTGTAACTCTGTACTGTGTGTTGGTGTAACTCTGTACGGTGTGTTGGTGTAACTCTGTACTGTGTGTTGGTGTAACTCTGTACTGTGTGTTGGTGTAACTCTGTACTGTGTGTTGGTGTAACTCTGTACGGTGTGTTGGTGTAACTCTGTACGGTGTGTTGGTGTAACTCTGTACGGTGTGTTGGTGTAACTCTGTACTGTGTGTTGGTGTAACTCTGTACGGTGTGTTGGTGTAACTCTGTACGGTGTGTTGGTGTAACTCTGTACGGTGTGTTGGTGTAACTCTGTACGGTGTGTTGGTGTAACTCTGTACGGTGTGTTGGTGTAACTCTGTACGGTGTGTTGGTGTAACTCTGTACGGTGTGTTGGTGTAACTCTGTACTGTGTGTTGGTGTAACTCTGTACTGTGTGTTGGTGTAACTCTGTACTGTGTGTTGGTGTAACTCTGTACGGTGTGTTGGTGTAACTCTGTACGGTGTGTTGGTGTAACTCTGTACGGTGTGTTGGTGTAACCTGTACTCTAGTACTTGTGTCAGATGCTCATGATGGGGAGGTGAATGCGGTGCGCCTTCAGTCCCAGGCCTCGCGTCTCCTAGCCAACCGGAGGGATGGACCGAACGGTTCAAACTGTGGGAGGTGATCTCTGGTAAGACCCACCCTTCCCAGATGATGAACCAATCAGGAATGGGGTATCATCAAGGCAGAGTCCAGTGTGTGTTAATAGCATATGAAGAACAGAAGGCTGGTCAGTAGACGGGGTCCGCTGTAAACCCTCCCAGTACCTCCAGACCACAGGGTGGCGCTGCAGCCCGCCTCCATCTTTAGTCGTTCTTTACGGATGTGGAAGGTTTTAGTCATATGATCCGTGGAGCCTATGGTGTGTCCCCAGTGGATTGTTTCTTGTATATGACACGATATAATATACATATAATCCAGACAGGATGGCCTGGTCGCCATGACAACCTCTGCTGGTCGATGATGAGCTGTAAAAGGTCTGATTACCCACAATCCTCTGCCCTGCTCATCTCCCATCAGCCCCTGCTCTACCCAGCGTGCTCTAGTGATGCAGCGCTGCTCTCAGGGGCTGCTGGCACACACAGGATGTGACATCACAATCTGAGTCAGTCAGAGATCCTATTGGCTCAGTAGGATTGACATCCCACAGAACCAATCAGCATGGAGTAAGGGGGTGGGGCCAGAGGACAGGGAGCTGATCACAAGTTTTCAAGCTGAGACCTTCTGAAGCCGCATTTCCTCCATCCTGTAGCACTAGCTCTGTGTCTGTGTGTGTGTGTGTGTGTGTGTGTGTAGGTCGCTGTGAGCCTAAGGGTGCCCTGACTGGCAGCAACGCTGGCATCACCAGCATCGAGTTCGACAGTGCTGTAAGTCCTCTTCTCAGGTCCTCAGTGTGGCTGGTGGGAGGGTGGAGGTCAGGTGATGAGTCTCCTTGTGCTCCTCAGGGCTCCTACCTGCTGGCCGCCTCCAACGATTTCGCCAGCAGGATCTGGACCGTCGACGACTTCAGGCTGAGGGTGAGGGCTGTCGATCACACTGCATGTGGGAGGGGCGAGAGGGGCGTGGTGTTGACCTGTTGACCCCTCCTCTTCCTCCAGCACACCCTGACGGGGCACAGCGGGAAGGTGCTGGCTGCTCGCTTCCTATTGGACAACGCTCGCATCGTCTCGGGAAGCTACGACCGCACCCTCAAACTGTGGGACCTCCGCAGTAAAGTCTGTATGTGATTGGTCGCTTTGACTCATGAATAGCTGCCATGGGAGCTGACCAGTACAACCAGCCTGCTCCTGGTTCTACTGGGCTGTGGTGTAACCAGTATGTGTGCTGCAGGTATGAAGACGGTGTTTGCGG
Organism: Coryphaenoides rupestris; assembly: GCA_002895965.2. Classification (NCBI taxonomy): domain Eukaryota; kingdom Metazoa; phylum Chordata; class Actinopteri; order Gadiformes; family Macrouridae; genus Coryphaenoides; species Coryphaenoides rupestris. Next base: position 7,282 of record PIJE02002333.1, on the reverse strand, counting down.
GCTCCAGCTGTAACGACATCGTCTGTACCGAGCAGTGTGTGATGAGCGGCCATTTTGACAAGAAGGTCCGCTTCTGGGACATCAGGCAAGTCACGTCTTGTTGCCATAGTTACCAGATGAGTGTTAGTTCGATGTGGAGATAGATCTGTCTCCGTGATGTCAACTTGTCAAATTGACATTTGAATAAAGTTCTACATTTTACCTGAGAAACTGCTGTCCCTGTGCAATACGTCTCAAATTGGCTCGTGAACTGTTGACGCGTGGAGTTGAGACAATATCGCTTGGATTCTGAGACAGATTTCACGGTGTTTCCTTTGTGCAATTTGCAACTCAAGGGTCCTTCGATGGTGGAGCAACTTGCCGCTTCCAGAACTCTTCTCACATACTTCGGTTGGACCATCTCCTGTAATGTTGCTTACCTCTGTACCCGGCGGTTCAGCTGGTGTTTGTAGTAAACCGAGGGTTTCATTATAGAGACGTAACTGAACTGTACCTGTACATAGCTAAGCAGTGTTACATGAGGGGATTACTGTTACTACGGTCCAGACCGAGGTACTGAGCAGAGGTCCAAAGGAACGGAGGTCCTCCCGTCCACCACCGAAGAAGAACCTCAATAGACACGCGTGGATCAGGAGTCTGGAGTTAACGGGACATTGGTCTCATAATTGAAGGGAGCGTCTCAAAACTACGTCACTTGATCCACAAAATCCACATTCAAAAGTTCACAAGACAATTTTAGTTTTGTCGGATTGCAACTAATGCCTATGGTATATAGTTGAGGTGTTGGGTTAGAGATGGTTAGTTTAGGTGTTAGGTTAGAGATGGTTAGTTTAGGTGTTAGGTTAGAGATGGTTAGTTTAGGTGTTAGGTTAGAGATGGTTAGTTTAGGTGTTAGGTTAGAGATGGTTAGTTGAGGTGTTAGGTTAGAGATGGTTAGTTGAGGTGTTGGGTTAGAGATGGTTAGTTTAGGTGTTAGGTTAGAGATGGTTAGTTTAGGTGTTAGGTTAGAGATGGTTAGTTTAGGTGTTAGGTTAGAGATGGTTAGTTTAGGTGTTAGGTTAGAGATGGTTAGTTTAGGTGTTAGGTTAGAGATGGTTAGTTTAGGTGTTAGGTTAGAGATGGTTAGTTTAGGTGTTAGGTTAGAGATGGTTAGTTTAGGTGTTAGGTTAGAGATGGTTAGTTGAGGTGTTGGGTTAGAGATGGTTAGTTTAGGTGTTAGGTTAGAGATAGTTAGTTTAGGTGTTAGGTTAGAGATGGTTAGTTTAGGTGTTAGGTTAGAGATGGTTAGTTGAGGTGTTGGGTTAGAGATGGTTAGTTTAGGTGTTAGGTTAGAGATGGTTAGTTTAGGTGTTAGGTTAGAGATGGTTAGTTTAGGTGTTAGGTTAGAGATGGTTAGTTTAGGTGTTAGGTTAGAGATGGTTAGTTTAGGTGTTAGGTTAGAGATGGTTAGTTTAGGTGTTAGGTTAGAGATGGTTAGTTTAGGTGTTAGGTTAGAGATGGTTAGTTTAGGTGTTAGGTTAGAGATGGTTAGTTTAGGTGTTAGGTTAGAGATAGTTAGTTTAGGTGTTAGGTTAGAGATGGTTAGTTGAGGTGTTGGGTTAGAGATGGTTAGTTTAGGTGTTAGGTTAGAGATGGTTAGTTTAGGTGTTAGGTTAGAGATGGTTAGTTTAGGTGTTAGGTTAGAGATGGTTAGTTTAGGTGTTAGGTTAGAGATGGTTAGTTTAGGTGTTAGGTTAGAGATGGTTAGTTTAGGTGTTAGGTTAGAGATGGTTAGTTTAGGTGTTAGGTTAGAGATGGTTAGTTTAGGTGTTAGGTTAGAGATGGTTAGTTTAGGTGTTAGGGTAGAGATGGTTAGTTTAGGTGTTAGGTTAGAGATGGTTAGTTTAGGTGTTAGGTTAGAGATGGTTAGTTTAGGTGTTAGGTTAGAGATGGTTAGTTTAGGTGTTAGGTTAGAGATGGTTAGTTTAGGTGTTAGGTTAGAGATGGTTAGTTTAGGTGTTAGGTTAGAGATGGTTAGTTTAGGTGTTAGGTTAGAGATGGTTAGTTTAGGTGTTAGGTTAGAGATGGTTAGTTTAGGTGTTAGGTTAGAGATGGTTAGTTTAGGTGTTAGGTTAGAGATGGTTAGTTTAGGTGTTAGGTTAGAGATGGTTAGTTTAGGTGTTAGGTTAGAGATGGTTAGTTTAGGTGTTAGGTTAGAGATGGTTAGTTTAGGTGTTAGGTTAGAGATGGTTAGTTTAGGTGTTAGGTTAGAGATGGTTAGTTTAGGTGTTAGGTTAGAGATGGTTAGTTTAGGTGTTAGGTTAGAGATGGTTAGTTTAGGTGTTAGGTTAGGGTTTGCTGTGTTTGTTATGTGCAGAAGGTTGTGTGTTCAGGGTCAGGGGTCATGTGCAGAAGGTTGTGTGTTCAGGGTCAGGGGTCATGTGCAGAAGGTTGTGTGTTCAGGGTCAGGGGTCATGTGCAGAAGGTTGTGTGTTCAGGGTCAGGGGTCATGTGCAGAAGGTTGTGTGTTCAGGGTCAGGGGTCATGTGCAGAAGGTTGTGTGTTCAGGGTCAGGGGTCATGTGCAGAAGGTTGTGTGTTCAGGGTCAGGGGTCATGTGCAGAAGGTTGTGTGTTCAGGGTCAGGGGTCATGTGCAGAAGGTTGTGTGTTCAGGGTCAGGGGTCATGTGCAGAAGGTTGTGTGTTCAGGGCGGAAAGCATCGTCAGAGAGTTGGAGCTCCAGGGTCGGGTCACCTGTCTGGACCTGAGCCAGGAGCGAACGGAGCTGCTCACCTGCTCCCGGGATGACCTTCTGAAGATCATCGACCTCCGCACCAACACTGTCCGCCAGACCTTCAGGTGGGTACCAGCACCCTGTCCTGACAGACCTTCAGGTGGGTACCCAGCGCCCTGTCCTGACAGACCTTCAGGTGGGTACCCAGCGCCCTGTCCTGACAGACCTTCAGGTGGGTACCCAGCGCCCTGTCCTGACAGACCTTCAGGTGGGTACCTAGCACCCCGTCCTGACAGACCTTCAGGTGGGTACCCAGCGCCCTGTCCTGACAGACCTTCAGGTGGGTACCCAGCACCCCGTCCTGACAGACCTTCAGGTGGGTACCCAGCGCCCTGTCCTGACAGACCTTCAGGTGGGTACCTAGCACCCCGTCCTGACAGACCTTCAGGTGGGTACCCAGCGCCCTGTCCTGACAGACCTTCAGGTGGGTACCTAGCACCCCGTCCTGACAGACCTTCAGGTGGGTACCCAGCGCCCCGTCCTGACAGACCTTCAGGTGGGTACTGTTAGATCCACTCAGATAACCCCCTTTAACGGAGGTGTTGTGCCACCTGGCCTCCTTATCTTAGCGCATGCTCTAACCGATCTTTAAGACTTGGTGCCAAGATCTAGTGTTTTCTTGGAGAACAACACCCCTACTAAACTTAGTGCTTATCTAGACATACGATACACTTGGCAATATACACCCAATGGTGATACACATGGTTATACATATAATGTTTCTCAATCAATGAATCATCACATTATGACATAGATATGATAAACTCACTATGACTAAATGAATCATAACACATCATGACATAGATATGATAAACTCACTATTACTAAATGAATCATAACACATCATGACATAGATATGATAAACTCACTATGACTAAATGAATCATAACACATCATGACATAGATATGATAAACTCACTATGACTAAATGAATCATAACACATCCTGACATAGATATGATAAACTCACTATGACTAAATGAATCATAACACATCATGACATAGATATGATAAACTCACTATGACTAAATGAATCATAACACATCATGACATAGATATGATAAACTCACTATTACTAAATGAATCATAACACATCCATGACATAGATATGATAAACTCACTATGACTAAATGAATCATAACACATCATGACATAGATATGATAAACTCACTATTACTAAATGAATCATAACACATCCTGACATAGATATGATAAACTCACTATTACTAAATGAATCATAACACATCATGACATAGATATGATAAACTCACTATTACTAAATGAATCATAACACATCATGACATAGATATGATAAACTCACTATGACTAAATGAATCATAACACATCCTGACATAGATATGATAAACTCACTATGACTAAATGAATCATAACACATC
>PIJE02002332.1:66524-73657 GCA_002895965.2 Coryphaenoides rupestris | reverse complement strand
CAACCGAAACACCCAAACGTTCAGCCACCTATCCCCCCCACCTCCTCCAACCACACACACACACACACACACACACACACACACACACACACACACACAATTAGACGAACCGCAACGAATGCTCTGAGTGCACCAGGGAGTGACCATAACAAACAACCCATAAGTCACCCAGACACCGGCGGCAACAGCGGCACAGAGCAGAGCGGCAAATGGACCGCTACTTACCGAGACCAGGACACTTTATTTTATTCCCCCCCGACAATTTCAAACTCGACGTTCGTACGCACGCATACTTCTCAGCCCCCTCAGCCCTCGCGCTTTTAAGTCACTCTTAAAAGCTGGCGTGTGTAAAATAATGGAAAAAAAAGCCTTCGTTTTTACAGTGTTGACATTTTTACAGGTCCACGCTTACAGGCCAGTAATTATGGGTGTGATTCACGCGCCGGAACATGAGTACAGACAAGGTGTAACCACCCCCAACACCTGGAGCACACCCTCTGATTAAAAGTGATAGCGCTACAGCTGTGCGCTGACACCGGCGGGCGGGAGAAGGAGAAGGAGAAGGAGAAGGAGAAGGAGAGGGCTGAACAGGAACGAGCGGCCGCATCCAATTACACGCGGACAGAGCTGGATCCTCTTTACGACCCCTCGACCCCTCGACCCCTCGACTCCCGACGCCCGACGTCAGAAAGAGAAGACTCGGCCTGAACTCGAAACCACGACCGGTTCCGGAGTTCAGACCGGCCGCGTCATCGAGGCATCGTCTGTCATCCCCCCCCCCCCCCCCCCCCCCCCCCCCCCCCCCCCCCCCGCCCGAGGCATCGGTCATCGATGGACCTCTCTCTACCCCCTCTGAAGTCTCTCTTCTCTGTAAATGTCTTTAAGCTTTAATTCCGTCTCAAACGCCCCCCCCCCCCCTCAAACGCCCCCCCGCCCCCCCCCGGCAAGTAAGATAAAATAAAAAAGCCTTTCCTCTCATCCACGAGACGGCGGGACGAGACATGTTGCGGCGGGGCTGACTCCATACTTCTTATACCCCCTGCTGTCCAGTCGTGTCCAGATGAAGGAGACCTTTGATTCTGTCCACGGTAAATAATATAGCAGCGATGGCGTCCTCCAGCAGAGCTCTGGTGTGTGTCAGCAACGCTCCAGGGAGGGGGGGGGGAGTGTGTTTCATGGTGGGGACGCTTCATGAGACAACTACTTAACATGAGGAGCAGCAGGTGAACAACCGGTTCCATAGTCGGAGGCCCGGACGTCCAATGGATTTGTGTGTGTGTGTGTGTGTGTGTGTGTGTGTGTCTGAGAGAGTGTGTGTGTGTGAGAGTGTGCGTGTGTGTGTGTGTGTGTGTGTCTGTGTGAGAGTGTGCGTGTGTGTGTGTGTGTGTGTGTGAACTGCTTATTCCCCACAATGTTATGCAGCAATTTCACAAAAGCACATTCCTTGTTTGTAAAAACTAAGGCAATAAAGCTAATTCTGATTCTGAGAGTGAGTGTGTCTGCGTGAGAGAGAGTGTGTGTGTGTGTGTGTGTGTGTGTGTGTGTGTGTGTGTGTGTGTGTGTGTGTGTGTGTGTGTGTGTGTGTGTGTGTGTGTGTGTGTGTGTGTGTGTGTGTGTGCTGCTCCTATGTATACAGATAAAATATGAGCTCTGGCGTTCAAAAGGAAGAGTCAGGGTGATGGTCTGCTGGGATGTTCTTACATGAAACACTGTCTTCTATCCATCCCAGACCACAGCAGGGTGATGGTCTGCTGGGATGTTCTTACATGAAACACTGTCTTCTATCCATCCCAGACCACAGCAGGCCAAAGGCAGGGAGACACCTAGTTTTCATCACCTTTAGTCTAATCTGGGATTCCAGCATTCCTCCTGTGTTACAGCAGAAACTTCTGATCCATCAGTCCTACTGTGTTACAGCAGAAACTTCTGATCCACCAGTCCTACTATGTTACAGAAGAACTTCTGATCCACCAGTCCTACTATGTTACAGAAGAACTTCTGATCCACCAGTCCTACTATGTTACAGCAGAACTTCTGATCCACCAGTCCTACTATGTTACAGCAGAACTTCTGATCCACCAGTCCTACTGTGTTACAACAGAACTTCTGATCCACCAGTCCTACTATGTTACAGCAGAAACTTCTGATCCACCAGTCCTACTATGTTACAGCAGAACCTCTGATCCATCAGTCCTACTGTGTTACAACAGAACCTCTGATCCACCAGTCCTACTGTGTTACAACAGAACCTCTGATCCAGCATACTGTGTTATGCATGCCAGGTATATTCTTGCTAAATGGAATGGATCATCTCCTGAAAAGCCATATTTTATTTACGATGTTTATCCTCTGGTCGGGGTCTTTGGCTTTTCTTGAATTACATTTTTCCATTTTGAAAAAAAAGTGAGTGTGTTTGGGGCACCTGCGCTGTGCAAAAATAAAACCCAGCAGAACAAGAGAACCAAACAAGCTCAGAGGGTTGACCTTGTCGTCGGTGAAACCGTATTCGTGAGTCCTAACGAACACAAGCTCTTCCCTTCCCCCCCCCCTCCCCCCCACCCCATGAAAAGAGGATTCCCCCCCCCCCCCCCCCCACCCCCGACACCAGCGTCGCCGTGGCGACTCCTGTGTGTCTCACGCAATCTCCTTTATTCTGCGCATGTAGTCGTGCAGTTCCTCCGGGTCCTGGAAGCCCATGTCCTGGCACACCCCACTGGATGTCTTCCGCGTCCGCTATGGGGATGGAGTTGTAGGGCAGCTCCTCGGTGGGCAGCGTGGTGAACGTGGTGAACTTGACCCGCTTGCGCTTGGACGTGGGCGAGCAGCCGTCCTCGCCGGCCTCCGCCTTGGACGAGCTGCCGGAGCTGCCGTCCCCGCGCCCGTGCACCTGGCTCTGCACGCTGGTCTGCGAGCTGCCGCTGCTGTGGTGGTCTCCGTGGCAGCAGGTGGGCACGCCGCCGCCGCCCTCCAGGGGGTTGCCGGGGGCTCTCGGCCAGCTGGGGCGAGAGCTCGCCCGCCCGGGGCCCGCAGGGGCTGGCCGTTCCCCAGGAACACCCAGTGGTGGGAGTGGTCCGTGTTGGCCTGGCCCTCGGGCGGGATGCGCTTGTGGCGGTACTTGAGCACGAACACGATGCAGTTGATGAGGAAGACCAGGATGGCGAGGCAGAAGACCCCCAGCAGGGCGTACATGCCGATCTCCAGGTCCGTCATGTTGCGCGGCGGGTGGAGGAAGTCGTCCTCGTCCTCGTCCTCCTCCTCCTCCTCCTCTCCGGGCTCCTCCCCCTCCGTGGGCCGGTCCCGGTGGCTGACGATGGTGGGGAAGTTGGTGTAGTCGATGGGCACACTGGCCGGCTGCTCGTTGGACGCGTCGTACCCCCTCCCGCCCACGTTGGTGTCCACGATGACCGGGGGCCGCCGGGTGACGAAGGGGGGCGTGGCGGTCCCGGCTCCGTCTTCCGAGTCCTCCTCCGAGTCCTCCTCCGAGTCCTCCTCGGGGCCAAAGCGCACCTTGACGAAGACACCGGCGGAGGAGATGACGCTCTTGCGCTTGGTCTTCTGGCAGGCCTCGCAGATGGTCATCTCCACGCGCAGCGCCTCCCCCGAGCCCTCGCCCTCGGCCACCACCACCGGCCAGCGCGGCGGGGGCTCCTGCAGCACCGAGACCAGCCGCTCGTCCAGCGTGGAGGCGTTCAGGTTGTAGTCCTTGGGGTCGAAGTGGGCGAGCGGCGCGGCTGTGCCGTCGCTGAAGTACATCCAGATGGACAGGCTGGCCTCCTGCAGAGGGGAACACCACAAACAGAACAACACAGGGTTGGAGACGAGCCCAGAGCAGCACTTTTGATGGTGGGGGTTTTTTGTGTGTGTGTGCAATTGCTCAATTCATGTATTTTTCTGTGCTCGTAAATAAATAAAGCAACACTGCACAGCGGGGCCCCGAATATGACAAATGATGAATGGGAGTTTAGATATGTTTTTCTCCCTTTACTCAGTTTTTTTGAGGTTTTTTTTTCTGTGGCTGTGATTTGAATATTTGTGCTCAATTGGCCCTTTGAAGCCCTCGCCTTACATTAATCTCGACATCTCCGAAGCATCAAAAGAACTCCAAAATACAAGCCGAAACACCCAAACGTTCAGCCACCTATCCCCCCCCACCTCCTCCAACCACACACACACACACACACACACACACACACACAATTAGACGAACCGCAACGAATGCTCTGAGTGCACCCGGGAGTGACCATAACAAACAACCCATAAGTCACCCAGACACCGGCGGCAACAGCGGCACAGAGCAGAGCGGCAAATGGACCGCTACTTACCGAGACCAGGACACTTTATTTTATTCCCCCCCGACAATTTCAAACTCGACGTTCGTACGCACGCATACTTCTCAGCCCCTCAGCCCTCGCGCTTTTAAGTCACTCTTAAAAGCTGGCGTGTGTAAAATAATGGAAAAAAAAGCCTTCGTTTTTACAGTGTTGACATTTTTACAGGTCCGCGCTTACAGGCCAGTAATTATGGGTGTGATTCACGCGCCGGAACATGAGTACAGACAAGGTGTAACCACCCCCACACCTGGAGCACACCCTCTGATTAAAAGTGATAGCGCTACAGCTGTGCGCTGACACCGGCGGGCGGGAGAAGGAGAAGGAGAAGGAGAAGGAGAAGGAGAGGGCTGAACAGGAACGAGCGGCCGCATCCAATTACACGCGGACAGAGCTGGATCCTCTTTACGACCCCTCGACCCCTCGACCCCTCGACTCCCGACGCCCGACGTCAGAAAGAGAAGACTCGGCCTGAACTCGAAACCACGACCGGTTCCGGAGTTCAGACCGGCCGCGTCATCGAGGCATCGTCGTCATCGACGGACGTCTCTCTCTACCCCCTCTGAAGTCTCTCTTCTCTGTAAATGTCTTTAAGCTTTAATTCCGTCTCGAAGGCCCACCGCGCCCCCGTCAAACGCCCCCCCCCCCCCCGGCAAGTAAGATAAAATAAAAAAGCCTTTCCTCTCATCCACGAGACGGCGGGACGAGACATGTTGCTGCGGGGCTGACTCCATACTTCTTATACCCCCTGCTGTCCAGTCGTGTCCAGATGAAGGAGACCTTTGATTCTGTCCACGGTAAATAATATAGCAGCGATGGCGTCCTCCAGCAGAGCTCTGGTGTGTGTCAGCAACGCTCCAGGGAGGGGGGGGGGGGAGTGTGTTTCATGGTGGGGATGCTTCATGAGACAACTACTTAACATGAGGAGCAGCAGGTGAACAACCGGTTCCATAGTCAGAGGCTCAGACGTCCAATGGATTTGTGTGTGTGTGTGTGTGTGTGTGTGTGTGTGTCTGAGAGAGTGTGTCTGTGTGAGAGTGTGCGTGTGTGTGTGTGTGTGTGTGTGTGTGTGTGTGTGTGTGAGTGTGTGTGTGTGTGTGAGAACTGCTTATTCCCCACAATGTTATGCACCAATTTCACAAAAGCACATTCCTTGTTTGTAAAAACTAAGGCAATAAAGCTAATTCTGATTCTGAGAGTGAGTGTGTCTGCGTGACTGAGAGAGAGAGAGTGTGTGTGTGTGTGTGTGTGTGTGTGTGTGTGTGTGTGTGTGTGTGTGTGTGTGTGTGTGTGTGTGTGTGTGTGTGTGTGTGTGTGTGTGCTGCTCCTATGTACAGTATACAAATAAAATATATGCTCTGGCGTTCAAAAGGAAGAGTCAGGGTGATGGTCTGCTGGGATGTTCTTACATGAAACACTGTTCTGCACACTAACCTTTCTATAACCTAAAGTATATGCCCTCTATGACCTGTATGACTGAGCTACTGTCAAATGTCTTCTATCCATCCCAGACCACAGCAGGCCAAAGGCAGGGAGACACCTAGTTTTCATCACCTTTAGTCTAATCTGGGATTCCAGCATTCCTCCTGTGTTACAGCAGAAACTTCTGATCCATCAGTCCTCCTGTGTTACAGCAGAAACTTCTGATCCATCAGTCCTACTGTGTTACAGCAGAAACTTCTGATCCACCAGTCCTACTATGTTACAGAAGAACCTCTGATCCACCAGTCCTACTGTGTTACAGCAGAAACTTCTGATCCACCAGTCCTACTGTGTTACAGCAGAAACTTCTGATCCACCAGTCCTACTATGTTACAGCAGAAACTTCTGATCCACCAGTCCTACTGTGTTACAGCAGAAACTTCTGATCCATCAGTCCTACTATGTTACAGCAGAACTTCTGATCCACCAGTCCTACTATGTTACAGCAGAAACTTCTGATCCACCAGTCCTAGCAGAAACTTCTGATCCACCAGTCCTACTATGTTACAGCAGAACCTCTGATCCACCAGTCCTACTGTGTTACAACAGAACCTCTGATCCATCAGTCCTACTATGTTACAACAGAACCTCTGATCCATCAGTCCTACTGTGTTACAGCAGAAACTTCTGATCCAGCAGTCCTACTGTGTTACAGCAGAACTTCTGATCCATCAGTCCTACTGTGTTACAGCAGAAACTTCTGATCCAGCAGTCCTACTGTGTTACAGCAGAACTTCTGATCCATCAGTCCTACTGTGTTACAGCAGAAACTTCTGATCCACCAGTCCTACTGTGTTACAGCAGAACTTCTGGGGGGAGACGGCATAGCCTGTGCCAGAAATCAGAAACGGAAAGGGGCGGAGTTATGCCCTGTTACCTGTTTTATTTTGATATTCTCTGGAAGAAAACATATTTGCGGGAGTGGATTAAGCTTTCAGACGTGTATTTTACGAACACTACAGTGTTGATTTGAAACCTTTACATGCACCTTTTTTTTTTTTTTTAAGTTAACTGCTGCTGGCAGAGTTTCTTTTCGCCAATTACCGGCTGACAGATCCCCGCCTCCAGCAACATGATTGGTCGAAAAACAAATACGATGCCAAAGTAAGCGAAGTAAGGCCTTGTTCACCATATTTGACTCGATAAAATAATAGCCGTGAATATAAACAAAACAGCGTAGCCGTTAAAATTGTCTTTGAAGGTGACATTTTGATATAACATTTAATACCATCTTACAACATAATTCCTGAGTTACTCCATTACACAAGCGGGACATTTAAACTGCACCGTTCAAGTTCGTAACTTATAATAATAGGCTGGCAC
>PIJE02002332.1:49024-59024 GCA_002895965.2 Coryphaenoides rupestris | reverse complement strand
ACACTTCCGGGGTCATTTTCAAACAAAAGGGGGCCTTAAGAGTTAAAAGGGGGCATTGAGTTTTGGAATTCTGAACATCATAAAATTCTGGTATTTATCACAATACATGCAGGGAATATTCTCAATTGTTAAGCCAATGTTTTATACTGAAAGGGCAACACAGGAAATGCCAGAATCAGATGAACTTTACTCAGTAAAAGAGCTTTTGGGAGTCAATCTAACAAATGTAAGCAAATTAAAAACAAATTGGATTTAAAAGCAATCATTTGGTTTGAGTTTGTATTATCATTGTAATTTTGTTGAAAACAGGGAGGTTGGCGCCGAACGTTTGGTTGCAGAGTAACTAACTGTGTTGTATCAAACAACACAGTTTAAAACATCCCATTGCTAGAGGAGGATGGAAAATGGCTCATGTTATGAAGAAAAATAAACATGTAAAACTAAATTCCATGTATCCACCTATCTGTCTCTATTCATTATGGGTGGGTGGGTGGGGGGGGGGGGGGGTGTAATGACAAAGTTAACCCTGAGGAAAAAACTGGTTGAGAACCCCTGCACTAATACAACAAAAATGGTTTAACCCAGATATACATTTGAACTGCCCAAACAATATGCACTCACGGTACTGTAATGCGCTTTAGATAAAAGCGGCTCCCAAATGGCATAGGCCTATGCTAAATTGTCATCATTAAATTATCATTGAATTACATTTGGTTTTGCCAAAGAATTTGAACTTGTGGCGATACAATAGGAAATGCTGAATGAAATTGGTTAAACCCACTTCATGAAACACTCACCCATTCATCACACAAAATGCATGTGTGTGAATGAATGCATTCTTTTATTGAATTATTCATTGAATAAAATAATGGATGAATGTAGGCAGGAAGGAGGGCACAAAGGAAAGAAAAGGGAAGGAAGCGAGGTAGGACTGAGTGATCATCCAAGTGCTGTGCCTGGATTAAACAGACCACCTCCACCCTTTTTCATATTTATGACTCAGCCCTGAGTGCAGGAAGTAATTTAGCTCTCCATAAAACCGCCTAAACAGTCTGGTGGGACTCAAATGGTGATCCAAGCACGGCCGGCTTCTTTGTAGTGTTCAATATTTCTTATTGTCCACAGTGTGAACCAGTGGGTGGTGGTGCTGAGTGCTGCTGATCAGAATGAGAGGATCAAGGGCATCGAGGGTGGCTAGAGTGAGAGTTCCCCAGAGCGCCGCCACCAGTCCACACGGGTTTCTGTGACACGTATTGATGTCCAGCTGTCCCGTGCTGTGGGCCAACAGATGCTGGGTTTGATGGAAGATTGAAAGTGTGTTCCATACATTTTAATGGTCTTGTTGTGTTGTTTTGTTTAATTATACTGTTTTGTTGCGAGGTTGAATGCTCCTGCTCTTTGAAGCCAATTAGATGTTTGTCTAATTGTATCTCCATTCATTCCAGTTGGCACGCACGGCATTCATCTGAGATAATTCGTCACGCTGCAGAGTTATGGACTAAGTCTCACTATTAAAAAAATAAAAATTAAATAAATAAGACGGATGAATCCTTCATCTTTAACAGAATCAATATGGCGACTTGTGCCCAGTGGTGAAACGTGTCCACATCGGCCTGCACAGTTGGAAGGATTCCCTGATGATCAGTGGGTTTTGCTCAAATGATGGTGGCTTTCTCCGTTCTCCTGCCCCATTTAATTGTTGACAGGCATATTCGCCGCGACAACTATATATACTCCTGACAGCCACGCAAAGTGTGATCAGCCATGGTGAAGAAGTAGAAGAAGAAGATGAAGAAGAAGAAGAAGAAGAAGAAGAAGAAGAAGAAGAAGAAGGAGAGACAGAACCAAAAGCTCCAACTATTTCCTCCTCCTCCCCTGCGAGTGAGCCAGTGAGGATCGGCGAACGGTGAAGCGCTAAGACAATTACTTTTCTTGGCGGAAACAAGGAAAAAGGACGGGGAAGGAAGTGAGTCGGGGAACATGATGAGATAATGAAAGCTTGTAGGGATGGAAAACAGCGGCGGCTCGGTGTTCATTTAATTAAACTACAACAGGAAAATGACCATCACCGTGGAAACAAACTGACAGGCTTGGCAGACACAGCTCAGAGGTTTCACGCCCCTTGGAGTCTTCCTTTCCGCTTTCAGTTATTATATCATTTTGTATCTCTATTAATATACTGTAACATAATGATTATATATAATAGGTATATTGGGGACATGGTAGTATAGTTTTATGCTCCCTCATGCTAGAATAAGCCTCCAGAATATCTGAGGTCTGCCTCCACGCGACAATCCTTTCAATCAGGGCTTTAAACATTTATGTTTGCCAGGGCAACTCTAATCAGCACTGTAATATTTATCTGTTTAAAATGTCTTCCTCTCTTTTTAAAATATGAATCTTAATCTCTTGCACTGTCTTTCTATCTTTTTATTCCTGTGGATCTCCTTTTTGCACTTTGTAACTATACATTGTTTTACCTTTATTGTATTTTTTCATTCTGTAAAGCACTTTGAATCGCCTCAGTGTATGAAAGGTGCTATAAAGTTAAAGTACAAATAAAGTTGCCTTGCCTTGTTCGCCTGTAGTAGTCAGGTTGCTCGACTCTCAGCTGAGACCCCAACGTCTGCAGTCCTGACCTGTAGCCATTCCTAGAGGCCTCACCCCATTCCTGACATTTATCTCACTCCATAGATCATTTCATGGTGTCGTAATACAAGACATAACAACTCACTTTAGTAATAGTAATAAAGAGGAGGAAGAAAGTGCTTGTTTATGCTCAGCACTGACGACTGAGACAGACTTTGGGGTTGGATTGAATTTCAGCTCACAAATCACAACAATATTGCTTCCCATTGCTTTGCAGATGAATATGAAAACGCGTCCTCGACATCGTAGGTGCAACTTTTCGCATACGAGGAGCTCTCTCCCGGCCGTCGCAGTTTCTCGTACCTTGAGGTGTGGCCGCCGGAGCTCCAAGCCCACCAGCACGTGCCGGTCCACCATCTCCGCGACCGGGGGTCGGCCACCCTGAGCGAGTCCTGCACCAGGTCCGTGACGTCCACGCGCCAGTCGCCGGCCCCAGCATCGGTGATGACACTGGTCGGTGCCCTCGGCGGACGTGGTGTGGGAACTGGGTGAGGAACACAAAAACGCCCAGCGCCCGTGGTACTGCAGCGCGCCAGCCTCGGCTCACGCGCGGTCGTCGGTCCTCCTCGTCGCCGCCGGCCGCCGCCGCCCGCCACCTCGCTGTCTCTTGGTGCTCCTGTAGCCGTGGGGAGAAACCAAACGGGTGGAGAAGATGCTAAACGGCAAATGGATCGCATTCATAACACGTTTTTAGCCCAAGAGCTTTCCATTTTCTTCAGGATAAGATAAGATAAGATAGAACTTTACTCATCCCAAAGGAAATTCTTGTGCCAGAGGTTGCTCACAAATACCAACAGTATAAGAATAATAAATAATAAATGCAGTGTATAAGCCTAAAAGAAAAATATAGGTAATATAGGTATTTAGTAAACAAAACACGTTGGCAATGCTATTGAGCACTAATGAGAAGTAGTATTGCACACGATATGAGGAATATTGCACATGATGATGAAAGGTAATATTGCAAGTTAATATTGAGAAGTAGCATTGCACATGATATTAAGAATATTGTAACACTCATACTACTACTACTACTACTACTACTACTATTACTACTGCTACACTACTACTAATAATAATAATAATAACCCATTTGAAGTTAACACATGTTTTCTACGCACACCCTGGTCGGAATAAATTTGACGCAAAAGAAAATGAAACGCTGCCCCGTTTCACCCAGATGGGAGGTCGCCTGCCGTCAGACATTAGATGTTAATCTAACGTCTGATTCGTGCGATCAGCTAAGCCCTGATTTGACAATAGCTCAAAGTACACTCGAGCAACAGCAGGAGCGGGGAGATAAGCGCTGAAAAAGGGGGATCTCCTTTCATGATCCCCCGCATCTCACCATGTTATTTTTTTCTCTCCAATTTTCCAGGACCCCCCTGAGCGGCTGGGGTTAATTCTACCAGGTGCATTCCCACCCCCCCCCCCCCAACAATCTGTTCTGCAGCAGGGATGTACGTGTGATATATATTTATCCTGCCTCCCCATGGGTCGCCCGCTTGGCTATGACTCACAGTACACTTACAGTCGGCATGTTTTGACCATTTTTGAGTTTTGGCGGGGAAGGCGAACAAGCGTTTCTCCGCAGCAAAGGGGAAAGTGAGGAATGCAAATCAACCCAGCCGGAGTTTGGACACAACGACGCCCCGGATATTAGTCCGGGATGCCAGAACGGGCTTGGCGGTCTTGAACACTTCACCTCTGATCCCCGTGGTTCCTTTCAGTTCGTAGATTTAAAACGCGCAAAAGACATCGTTTATCAGGAGGACGAGGGTCTCCTCAAGAGACCCCAAAGTCTCGCTGACACCGTCATCATACCACGCTGCTCTCCTCGCTCGACCGTGACCGATGGAGACGCTCGGCCGCACATTTTCTCAAAAGGCATCTCTGATCTCTGAGTTTAGGCCATCTGCGGGTGTGACGCTTCAGGAGGCAGGATGAACCGGCCCTCGATAAATGTGGTGACCTGCGAGCTGTTGGCGAAGTTTGAAGAAGAAAAACCAACGAGACTGCGCCTTGGTTGTGTGTGTGTGTGTGTGTGTGTGTGACTCTACTGTCAAGGAGGCAGGGTTTTCTTCATTTTTCTCACAACTTCCACGGCTCCGGACAGCGGAGACTTACCTGTGGGGGTGACTGTACCCAGGTGCCCTCACCCGCCCGTCCTCCCTCTCTCTCTCCCTCCCTCCGTCCCTCGCTCCCTCCCTCCCACCTAGGAGTGTATTGTCCATTCTCATTAGGGTCTGAGATCCGTGCGGACATAGCGGGCTCCAGTGAACACAGACAGAACCCTGCCCGATTACACCAATCCCTTTCCCCTCGTTTTTTTCATTCCCCTTCGGTTTTTTAGAGCTTTGGCTGCACCGATAACAACACAGGCCAGTGAGCAAAATATATATATATATATATATATATACTGTATATATATTGCTGCATTGTAGCAAGTAAAGGGCCCACAGTAAAGCCCAGGCAACCTGAGCCCTGAGTCGTCAGCGGGCGAGGTTGTGTTTTAGGTATGACGTATGATGACGAGGAGGAAGTAGAAGAAACAGAACGAGGATCAGGCGGCGTGATAAAGGATAATTATTTTCTAAAGGAACTATTTTGTGGAGGCGGGTTAGGGCCCTGCCTAGTCAGTATGCAGGAGCACATCAGCTACTCCACCGGCCTGCGTGAGGCCCCGTTGGAAAAACTAAGAGGAGCGATCTCTCGCCAGCGGTCTTTGACACCGCAAAGTACCACAGGGCACGGTAAGGGAAAAATGATATACTCTCGGAGCACAGCGCCGGCGATGCGCAGGACGGAGCACACAGTCATTTCTCATCTGCCCGCGCAGCACGCGTGGAAAAATATTACTTACTATACACCGAGCGGCGCCCGGCTGTGGGGTATATAGGTAACGGGAGGATCCTGTGTTTTACGACAGGGACAACGCAACCAAATGTCAGCATCACGCAGAGATGACGGTACAAAAAAAATAAATCTGCAAATGCATTGGTCGATTAAACACCGTGTCAGAGAACTACTCTGGTCCAAATAGCGGTTGGAAGTAGGTTGTGAAGTGCGTTGAACGTGCAGGACCTGGTGTTTTTTTTACGTGAGACCGCTCATATTTTTTTAAGCGGAATTATTAATGCCATCATGCCATTTTTAATTGCATTGCGTCACCCTTTAGTCATGCATCTGTGTTCAATTAGTCAAATTAGCCCACTCGCTAGGCTGTGACGTCAACGTATGGGTCAAGAAGCCGTCGGACCGAGCGTCAACAACCTCCACGTGTCACATGAGGGATCCTTAAAGAGTGGATTAAGGTTAAGTGATGCACACGTTAATGTACGCTTAGAAAGTGGGAAGGCGGCGAGGGAGCACACCCTTGTTTTAATTCTTCCGAGTCCCACTTTTCTAATCTTTACATGTATTTACTGTAACGCTGATACATTTATTGGTTGTTATTTTACTCGTTACTCAAGTCCAACATCGAATACAATCCAGTGCAATTTCATTACCGTTGCCAACTTTTCTACTCAAGTTAACTTTTTTTTTTGTACTGAATGTTTCTTCGATTTATTGTTAATCTATCAGGCGTATACACACTCTGGCACAAGAATAGAAAGAATAGAAAGAATAGACAGTAGAGAAATAAACGATAGAATAATAAAAATACAATTAAAATAAAATAACAAATGTACAAATTTACAGTGAGTCTAAATGCTAAAATATAGGTAAGATATCCAGTCAGCAAAACAAGTTGTCAACGGTATTGGGAAGTAGTAGTGATAAGTATTGTTGCACATGAGAAATATTGCACATAATAATAATAATAATAATTGAAGGGTAGTAACAGTAATGGTAAGAGGAAGTATTGATATTGAGAGTAACATGATATTAAGAATATTAAGAATGTTGCACGTAGTGATGAAAGGTAATGTAGCATGGGAATATTGCAGGGATAATAATGAGAAGAACTATTGCACACGACATTAAGAATATTGCACACGATGAGAGTCGATGCAAGGCAATATTTAGAGGTAGCATGATGTTAATAATCATATAGCGCATGATATTGAGAATGTCGCACGCATGAAGTTGGGAAGAAACACTGTACCTCCGGTCGGGCAGGATGGGCACCCGCCACCCCTTGATGAAGCTCAGGCTGCTGTCGGAGAGCTCCACCTGCAGGGGGAGCTTGGGCACCCACACGGTCAGCTCCAGCGGCGCGCTCAGGTGCTCGTAGCTGAAGATGACGCGGGCGCTCATGGAGCCGCGCGTCTCCTTGCCGTTGACGAACACGTAGTCGCAGTTCATGGACACCTGGCGGAGCGGAGAGAGAGGGGGGCGGAGCAATGTGAGTCTCAATGCAAAAAAATATGGGGAAGACGGATCGATTTTTTTGTCCATTTCATATTTCGCGAGGCAAAGGCCCATCAGCGGTAAGTGGCGACGACGGTGACTTTGAGAATAGTTTGCGTTTTCCGATATTATTACTTATTATTTAGTTTAATTGATGTTGTAATTTAACGTTGTTTGACTAATGAAATTATAGCGCTATGTTTTATAGCACATTAAAAGCAATTTAGAATGGCCATATCACGACGACCGATATAATATCGAAATTAATTATTTATTCATTTAATTTAAGTTCGTTCCGCTGTGCCAGTGATTGCATTCGAAGATTGCTCGAGTCCTAAACATCTCTAATTAATGACGGGTTCTAATGTAGCACTTTCAGAAATAAAGGGTCATAAATATGACAATAAGACATTTGCATCAAATTATAAGCGCGGCGGCTAAGCGAGTGGCATCGTCACCAGACAGTGATCTATGGCTGTTTGCGTCGCTGCGTAATGTACACCAAAGAAAAGCTTTTAGCCAAACAAATAAGTCAAGACGGCGGCGGCGTGGCGCTACACGGCGCCACGGTAACGCACACCATTTGGACGCGTTTCATTAAACGTTTGCGCGCTGTTTACGACGTTTCAGACGTTCAAAAATACAAAAGCAGGGGGGGGGGCAGGGTGTATTCATTTAGCGTGGATTGTTTTCTTGTATCGCCGTTTCCCCCCCCCCCCACCATCTATGTATTATTCATTTATTTTCGAGCAAAAAGTATTCCCAATACTGCTTCCGTGTTTCATCGCTCGGTTGAGATATCCGTTCGGCGCCGAGACACGACGACTGCATGGAAGTCTGCACCCCCCCCCCCTCCCACCCACCCACACGCCTCTCCTAATGTTAAATTATTAACTGCAACAGATCTGCAGGGTGAGTTTTGCTTTCGGGTTCCCGTCAAAGATTTATCTAGTGGTGGAGGGGGGTAGGGTGTGTGTGTGTGTGTGCGTGTGTGTGTGTGTGTGTGTGTGTGTGTGTGTGTGTGTGTGTGTGTGGGTTGTGTGTTTAGTGTTTGGGGGGGCGGCGGGGGGGGGGGGGTGGGGTAGATGGCATTGTAATCAGAGGATCTAATCTCTTCTGCAGATAGAGGTCGGGCCGGCCAGTTCTCTCAGGGCTGGGGATTCATCATTCTCTGGGGGTGGGTGTGAGGGGGTGGGAGGGCTTGGGAGGAGAGATAGTTGAGAGGAGGAGGAGGAGGAGGAGGAGGAGGAGGAGGAGGGGGTGGGAGGGGCTATGGGAGGAGAGAGAGAGTAGCGAGAGGAGGAGGTGGGGGTGAGGGGGTGGGAGGGGCTTGGGAGGAGAGAGAGAGTAGAGCGAGGAGGAGGGGGTGGGGGTGAGGGGGTGGGAGGGGCTTGCGAGGAGAGAGAGTTGAGGGAGGAGGAGGAGGAGGAGGAGGTGGGGGGGTGGTTGGGTAATACAATTCTCCCCCTCCCACGCAGACAGCCCAGATTTGGCGAGAAGGAGCGACGAGTGTGGGATGGGGAGGGGAGGGTGGTGGGGGGGGGTGGTGCTGGGGCTACTGGAGGCCGGTGGGGGGACTCTTAAAGATGACAGGCCTCTCCTCATCTGGTCCAGCTAATGCAATTTCAGGGCACTTCACCTCGGAAGTTTCCCAGTCTACGGCCTCCCTTCCATTGGACTGTTCCGGCTCTGGGAGATTTAGATTTGGAATTTTGTTGTTGTTGTTGTTGTTGTTGTTGGGTGGTTGTTTGTTTGTTTGTTTGTTTGTTTGTTGCAATCGAGGCGATAAAGTAGTTAAAAAAAAGAAGAAGAATAAAAGTGGAAGTAAACTGAGGAAACCTGCCCTGTCCTGTTGATTAATTACCGCGGGTGTGTAGTCAGTGGTAGTGTCTGTCTGCAGTCGCACTCACCCTCACTTAACCTTAATCACCACACGCTCACACACACACACATACACACACGCACACACAAACGTGCACATGTGCGCATGAGTGCAGACATAGATACGACACACACACACACATGCAGATCCACCCCCCTGCCCCCCCCACCCCACAACACACACACACACTTGCACATGCACACACACACACACACACACACACACACACACACACACACACATCACACATCACACACACCACACATACGCACACACACACACACACACACATACACCCATCACACACACACACACACACACACACAACACACACACACACAACACACACACACTGATCACACACACATCACACACACACACACAGAGTCACAGTGGGCTCCAGTCTTAATCGGCGGTGGCGGTGCGGGCCCCTGTGGCTCCTGCAGCTGATCAACTCGGCCTGCTTAATTGCGAGTCAAAATCGGTTAGTAGCTATGGGCATCAGCCGCCGTGCGGGGGGTGTCGCGCGCAAAGACGAACTCCGCCACCGCCACCACCGCCGACACCGCCGCCGCCGCCACCACCGCCGCCGCCACCGCCACCACACCCCACAGGCCGCATGCCGGGCCACCAGATGCCCTGACTAATGCACAGTAGCACCTTCCGCGGTGCTGGCAGATTGCCTGGGTGAAGACGGTGGGGGGAGAGAGACAAGTGCGGGGCATGGCCTCTTTTTCGCCACGCTGCCACGCGTGAGTCACATTAGGGGAGCTTAAAAAGTGCGAGGGGCTGCTTAACATCACGCAGAGGCACAGAGAGAGAGAGAGCGAGAGAGAGAGAGAGAGAGAGAGAAGAGAGGAGAGAGAGGAGAGAGAGGAGAGAGAGAGAGAGAGAGACCAACGGTGCGTTCCACTTGTACTCGGAAGTGGGAATTTCTGAGTTCCGAGTCGGAAAGAATGGGGAACGTCCCCTGAAGTCAAACTCTGAAAGTCGGAGGAACCTCAAACTAAACGGGAACACGGTCAACTCGGGTGTGACGTCATTCCCAGCTCCGACTTCCGAATCCGACGTAAATGGAACGCACCATAAGACTCTTCTCGTTACTTGATCAAGTTC
>PIJE02002332.1:45000-47337 GCA_002895965.2 Coryphaenoides rupestris | reverse complement strand
AAAAGAGAGAGATGCATCCTCGTATAGGTCATGTTCTAACTGGACATCGGAGGGACAGGACAGAGCCCTGAACAAAAAAACAACAACAACAACAACAACAACGGAGCATAACAACGGTGAAGAGAAACACAAATAGAAAACAGCGGAACCTCCAGGGAGGTTGTGAGATCAGGCGATGACCAATATCCGGATGTGAAGAAGTCCTCAGAGTCTGAGTGCTAATGTGTGTATTTATCAGAGCCTGGGGAACATCATCAGGACTCTCTTGTTATGTTCAAGTGGTGAAGTGCAGGCGAAAATAACACTATAATGGCTTCCTAATTATACTTCGTTCAGCAGAGACTATGATTAAAACATATATATATATATATATTTTTTTTTTATGCTTTAAAATGATTAAATGATGTATTATTAAAATATTTATTAGCATAATACTTCATTAAATACCGCATGTCTTAATCTTAAAGGTGCATAGGTAAGATTAAGGAGCTCTAATTGGAGGGTGATTTGTTAGAAGTGACAGCGCCACCCGTCCGCTGTGAGTGGGTGGAAGGCGTGTCTCTCGTTCTCTCACGTTGTACCGCCTCTGGATGTACGATGTGTACGCTGGGCATACACCGTACCATTTTTGCAAGTGTTGTTGTCTTATTCCAACTCCTAATGTTCAAGTAAATCGTCTGCGTCGGTGAAGCCAAAATTCACGATTTATGTGCACGCACCGCACGGTAAGGTGAATAAAACAGGCCCTGTCCATTTATTTAAAAGCTCCTTGTTTGAGTCTGAAGACGTTGACCTGTTTCTAACCCTTAATGTGCCCGCACATATGGACTCATGCCATGCGGCTATTATTCTGTCAACATTTCTCTCGTTCATATCGGTCGTGGTAAGAGGAGGAGGAAACGTATGCCGTTGCCACAGCTCAACCAACCTCCATATGTTCAGTCCATACGTCGTGTTGCCATTTGTGAGAAATAAAAGTGAGCAAAAAAGACAGCTGAATCGCGGGGGAATCGATTCAAGTCTCCGGCTTCAACGACGGCAAACAACGGCCCGACGGAGCTGAAAATTCGGGGCCGACTCCGAAATGAGTCGTGCGGGCTCAAAGATCTGGTTCAGAAAAAGGCTCAAATCGGGCTCAACCCTTATTTTGGGGTTCTTTAGTTTCAAGATCTTGCCCTCTCTGCTCTCTCTCTCTCTCTGTTGCAACCTCTTGCTACTGCAACCTTTAATAATATGCGTCGTTTCATTGTAAACATCAGTAAAGCAATGATCATTGAGACCCTGATAGGGTCAATAAGGTTACGGTGTAAGCTTACTATCGGGCATAATAAGGTTGCTTTAAAACAAAAACTAAACCTATTGACCTCGACCTCTATTGATCCAATAGTTTCCAAATGTATTCGATGAGATGACGATACGTTACCGATTTGTAATGCACTGCACACACACACACACACACACAACACACACACACACACACACACACACACACACACACCACACACAGACACACACACACACACACACACAGCAGCAGACACAGACAGGAGACCTAATGCCTCCTCGCCCTTAATGGCCACCAGACAATGAGGAATGATGTGCCAGTGTTCCCATTGACACTGCTTCAGCTCTCTGTCCGCCACGCACGAATACTTTTTTATTTGTCATTTTGTCATTTCCTTCGGCATTTTAATTTTTGATGGACGTTGTATGCGTCGCAGTGGCCACCTGGTTATATCACAAACTATTTACATAATTATTGTATGTAAATGTTATTACATTTATATCACAAACAACACTTTGGGAACACACTCAATTTGTTTGGTTTGTATTTTTTTCAAACCCTACTGCAGGTTTATTCTTGGAGGAATATTGTGTTATGAAAATTTTAAGTAATCAGCGTTGGTAAGTGAAATACTTACAGTACACATCACAAAAGTATAACAAATAGCTCTGTTAATCTCGTCATCTGTCCATTTCCGATCATGCATGAATAAATGATGGTAAATGGATTTATGTCGCGCTTTTATCCAATGCGCTATAGCAGTAACGGCCTCACATTGATAGATTTGGTGTCACCATGCAAGGTAACAACCAACACGTCAGGAGCAGTTAGGTGGTGTCTTGCTCAGGGACACCTCGACACTTAGCTAGGCGGAGCCCGGGGATCGAACCAGCAACCTTCCTGTTGCCAGACAACCGCTCTTATACCTCCTGAGCTACTGCCGTCCACCCCCTCGAAAACATGTGCGTGATTCAAGCAGCAGATCTACTTCACACTACTTGGCACACACCATTTTGCGTGAGCGTGTGTGAGAGAGAGAGAGAGAGAGAGAG
>PIJE02002332.1:32500-42500 GCA_002895965.2 Coryphaenoides rupestris | reverse complement strand
ATATTTTCTTCCAACTATCAGTTAGCAAAAGGGTGATTCTGACAGGGAAAGATACGTATACACCTTTGTTCTTCTAAGAGGCACATACATACATCGGTGTGAAAATGTCCATGCCGTGCCAACACTAAGTAACACTATCTCTGTAAAGGACCCTCACCGCCTGACAGATTCTAGCTACTCGATGCGGTCATAGACGATGACATCATTGAAAGTAGCTACTAGCACCTGAAGGCCACCATAGTTCACTTTTAAGCTTGGAAAGGGGAGAAGGGTGGACGAGGAGAGGGGTATTCAGTTTTGGTTGCAATCTGCAACCCCACCACCAGATGCCACTAAATCCTACGCACTGCAGTGCACCTTTAAGAAGTCACTGAGCAGCAGGCGATGCAATCACTGTTGTTGCCAATATTAGGCCTAATTGAGGGAATTGAATGAGTCCCCCATGGGGACCACTAGTGAAGGTGATGAGGTCCTGGAGCTAATAGCCCACTGTTTGGTTACTCTTTCAATTCTATTCAATTATTTCAACAGACTTTAAGGGCCTCCCTTCTTACTGTAATGGAGCAACACCCCCCCCCCCCCTTAGCCAGTTAGGGTTTATCTCCTTCAATATATTTGTGATTTCATTTCATTTCATTCAGCAGAGCCACATTGCTCCACTCAGGCACTGAGCCAGCGCATTCATTAATGGTGCCTCTGGTGTTGGAGGAGCACAGCTCTGTGGTGCACGTACACACACAGTAATGCATTTGTCATTTGCCTTATTATGATTTTGTTCGCATAGTGCAATGTATGAGTGTTTGTGTAGGCTACATTATCTCATTGGAGGACTTGGTTAGGATTTTGTTGTGTTTGACCGCAGAAGGAGGGGCATTGTTTTTGTATACGCTAAATCAAAATGGCTTCTGGGTTGACAGACAGACACAGAGAGGAGAAGAGACAAAGAAACTGAGAAGCAGAAGCAGAAGCTATACCCAAAGTAGGCCGAGTGCCAACAACTTGAAGTGGGATTTTAGTTTTGTGTGTTCGTTTTCTTTTGTACCGGTGAACATACTTTTCTGACAAATCTATTTTTATATTTGTCAATTTTTTTTGTCGCAGACTTTTTTTTTTGTGATTGTAAATAACGGTGGCTTTTGACTCATTTGCACATTTCCGGAGCCGGATCACACCCTCCTCAACATCGCCGCCACCGTCATCGCCGCCACCGTCATCATCATCATCATCATCATCATCATCATCATCACCGTCGGATCACGGATCTTCACAACGCATACATCCAGTGTCCTGACGGCGGGAGAGTTGACAGCGCTGCAGGCAGAGCCACCAGCGCTGTCAACTCTCACACGTGGGACCCAACGAGGCCCATTTGCTGCACTTGCGTCTCACACTGCAGTGAAACGCCCTCACACACACACACAGCAGCAGCAGCAGCAGCAGCTAAATGATATCGGCCGTTTTTTTTTTTTCTTTCTTCTTCTGCATATTCATGAAAAGCAGTGTTGACAAGATGATTAAATATAGACGGCAGACAGTCCACGCACGTTCCAACCTGGCCTGGGTTGTTTTTTTCTCTCCGTTTGCAGTCTGTGTCTGTCTGTCTGTCTGGAGACGCAGGGCCCCGTATTCGCTGATTGAATACGGTCCATTTTTACACTATCGAGTGTAAAAACAGCCAGAAATGGGCATTGTGAAAAAAACGCATTTGATGGCAAGGTCAGCGAGGAAAAAAGAGGAAGCAGAGTCCAGTATTGGAGCCACCACAGTCAATAAAGACTTAACTGCCAGCAGAGTGGAGTTGACGACAGCAAGAGTGGACCTTATCAAAGTGACAATCCAATAATTGTTTATTTTTTCATTCAACGGCGATATACATATTTTCCACATGGCCCACCACGACTACCTCTTGGTGTATACGTTGTGCCAATAACAAATATGAACCCAACACTTTGGTACTAGACGTACCTGTCATGATTTGTCTCTGTTCCCCTCCGAGTTTGTTTCCCGTGTTCTGAGCACACCCTGTTGGACATTCGGTGTACGGTGACCCATGTGTTGTGATTGTCACTTCCCCGTATGCTTTAGTGTGTATCCCTTTATTCATTGTTTGTTGGAAGAAAATATCATTGTATCAACACAAAAAACTAAAACCAAATCAAACGATGTAACAAAGGATTTCTGCGTGAACGTCAGTGGGTTTTTCATCGGATCGTCGGTCCAAGTCCGACTCTGGGTAGCTTCAATGTCGCTTTCCTAAAAGGTGATGCTGACGGCACGTCGGCGTGGACAGGTCGGCATTCGGGGTCCACAAATAAAAAAAACACCTCAAAAGAAATACTTTTCCTCTGTGCTCGTTGTCGGCCAATTATAACCCGTCTCTGCTCTTCATCGGTTGGCAGGTTTAAACTATGTGGCAAGAATGTCCTTCGGGATGAATAAAGTTTTATTCTTCTATTCTATTCTATAGCCCTATTTGCACGGGACTAGTATTACCTGGGGACCTCGTTACAATTTGGTTTTCGGGGTGGGGGGGGGGGGGGGGGGGGGGGGGGGGGGGGGGGAGCGAGGCAAAAAAAAAATAACATACGACCCCCAAATCACAGAGATGCCGATTTGCACGGGACTAATATGATCACATGACCTCTGTGTTGGGCGAAATACGGGAGGTAATTTGCGGTGGAATTTTTACTTTACAAATTACGGACATGGCAGATTTGCACGGGATTAAGATCACAGACGACCGCAATTATTACAAATTACTAAAGGTCCCCAGGTAATACTAGTCCCGTGCGAATAGGGTTTATGACAAGGATTGGACTGGAAAAAAAAAGTCATCAGGTCGTCTCAGTGGCGTGAACTTCGCCGGCTGCAATTGCGTCTGCGTCTCAGGTTAAAGCTTTACGGGGGGAAAAAAAAACGTAACCCAAAAATGCGTGCCAAGTGTCCGAGAAGCTTAACCCTCTCTCGGACGCGGACGTCTAAATCAAAACGCGAGCCCGACGCTGGAGCTCCACACATCCCACACACAAGTACAATAAAGCTATTAGAGGGAGCATCCGTTTTTTTCCAAGGCTCAAAGAGACGGCAACTTTCCCACGAGTGGGCGTGGCTTCAGCAGACACACCCCCCCCCCCACCCCCCAGCGTTTCAGATGAGAAAACACTGCAATTTTCTTTTAAACCTAATTTTAGTGACTTTTTAATTTGGATTTTTACCATTCAAATTTGGCTGGGTGGTTTATAACACCTTTCCCCGGTGGCGTGACAAACTCAGAACACATTTATTTTAGCGTCACAGACATTTTAAAACACACAATAACTCAACTAAGCACGCGTACATATTCACACTGTATCCTGTGCTCTCAACCACCGTGCATCAAGTGTACAACTACGCTGCTCTCAGCGGTAGCCCCTTCAAAATATAAACACCATCATCTCAATTTCCAAATGACCGAAAAATTAAGCATGACTCACTTGTGTTTAGTGGCGCCATCCCAATAATGATGATGATGATGATGATGCAGGATTTGTATTGCAAAGTGATCTCGGTGGAGAGCCCCCAGCCACAACTCAGGGGTATTAAAAGCACGTCCTCCAAACAATGCGATGTATTCACCCGCCACCTGTGTTTCCATTCTTTTCTCGTTCATAATAATCTATGAGTCATGGGACAACACAATCACCTAAGTACAAATTACCCTTAGCTCCTGGTGGTAGCTGTTATTATTATTATTATTATAATTATTATTTCAATAATTGATAGACTTCTCTCGCTAATTGCTGTCTCTTAGAGGAGTAGACGAGGCAACAATTAGACACGAGGGTTAGACGGTGGAGCATCTTCCCGGCGCTCTCGGCAATCATCAAATCATTAACCGAACGGCGCGCGCGTGTGGATTAAGAAGACTTTTAATGACAGAACTCTGGGGTGTGTGGTGTGCGGTTCATTAGAAGACAGATGGAGGCGATCAAGAAGGAAATCTCCCGTAGAAATAAAAATGACAACATGGAACATCCCCCCACCCCCAAATTACCCATCGACTCTCAACGACAACAACAACAACAAAAACTAGCTTTCTTTGGAGCCCACAATTTGGGAATTTGGGCCAACAAGTCCCTGATTTCACGACAAAACCAATTGTTACAACACAAAAGTGTGCGTCAGCCTACTTAGGAAACCAACTGGGCGCCATATTGATGTGACCGTCTATTATAGTCTATTATATGGTAAATATACGATTTTATCCAAATTAGGCTTAGGTGGCGTCTTGCTCAGGGACACCTCGACACTTAGCTAGGCGGAGCCCGGGGATCGAACCCGCAACCTTCTGGTCGCCAGACAACCGCTCTTACCTCCTGAGCTACTGCCGGCCATATATATAGTATATATTTATATATTATATAACACCAAGTAATCACATGCAATTATCCCCAACAGTGTAAAGCACAGCAGCACCACCACGGCGTGGACACGGGTCGTCCATGGTCAACCTCACTTTGGCACTTTGTAACGACGAGTTCAAGCGTGGGAAGCCTGTGAGCGTGCGACGGCGAGCGACCACCTACCATGGAGAGGGGCACGATGGCCTGTATGTCGCGCTGCACCACCGTCAGCTCCGTCACCACCTTCTCCGAGTCGGGCGCCGGGCTCTGGCCCCTGTAGTCGATATTCCAGTTGATTCTGCGCGTCACCGACAGGCTGGTGAAGTTCTCCATCTCAAAGTCCAGCTGCATCAGCTCCACGTTGCCCACCATCTCCCTGTGGGGGGGATAAGATCAGTTGAAACGAGTATGGTGTGTGTGTGCATATATGTATATTGTGCCACTCAGTGGATATATATATATATATGTGTATACATGTATATATTTATATGTATGTGTGTATGTATGTGTGTATGTATATATACTGTATATATATATACGTATATATACGTATATATGTATGTGTGTATATGGGTGTGTATTTTCATTTGTGTAGATACTACCTCCCACCATTACTATTATTACCCTTCAATTATTACCTTTCATCATCATGTGCAATATTTGTCATGTGCAATAATACCAATCCCATTGCCAACTGACTGAATATCTTACCTATATTTCTATATTTCCTTTTTCTTATTCTATTGTTGATTTCTCAACCTCTGGCACAAGAATTTCCTTTGGGATAAATAAAGTTCAGTCTTATTTTATATATAAACTCCTCAAAAAAAGTTTGGAAACGTTATTTCGGTCGATTATTCCTCCCCTTTAATAATACCAATTGGTATTGTATTTTATATCGTTGGAAAGCCTGATTAGTCACCTTTACAACGAGGTACAACTTGTAAGGATCATGCATTCATGGAATGAGCAACACAGCTAACCGTGTGGGTAGCGGCCCAAAAAAATGTGCCAAAATCCCCTGCAATATTCTTCTGTTGGTATTCACTCTCGTTTTGAGTTGCTTGGTGGATTGGATGATTGCACTCACCCACAGTAATAAGGAAAAAACACATATTGGCCATTTTTACACTTTATTCATTTTACACTGTCAGGGACCTCAGTAGCGTGTGGAAGATCCATACGCAGTCACAACAGCTTGGCACCTCCTCCTCATGCTGGTCACTAGCCTGGTCACACTGCTCGCCACTGGCTCCAGAATCTCATTCCGATATCTCACTGCAGTGAGATTGCCTTCAATGATGACAAGTTCTGTTTTGCCTGTGAGAGAGATACCGCCCCACACCATGACACTGCCCCCATTGAAAGGTGTCACGCGATCTGTGCAGCAATCTGCATAGCGCTCTCCACGCCGTCTCCATACTTTGATCCTGCCATCCAGCTTCCGCAGACAGAACCTTGATTCATCACTGAACATGACGTTGCCCCACATTCTTAGGTTCCACTGTCGGTGCTGTCGAAACCAGCGCAAACGGGCCTGACTGTGAAGGGCAGTCAATGCAGGCTTCCTGGCAGCCTTATAAGCACGAAGACCAGCCATGTGCAGTCTGTTCCTCACCGTCTGATCAGAGATCTGTCTGTGGTACCGTTGTGCAAATCTTGCCTGTAAATCTCTGGAAGAAAGCCTACGGTTCCTCAGTGAAGCAAGGGTGAGGAACCGGTCTTCTTGGGGTGTTGTCTTCCTGGGACGGCCACTTCATGGTCTGTCTTTGTCCTCACCAGTCTCACGGACCTTGGTCCTAAGTTTGGAAATGGTACCAGGGCTGACACCAAATAATGCTGCCACTCTGCGTACTGGAACACCAGCTTCCACTTGCCCTATTGCACGGGCCTTATCCTGAAGGGACAAACGTGGCACGTTTATGCTTGGAGCACAAACAAACTCAACAAAGTTGCAGGACCCATGCACACAAGTGCTGTCAATTAGGTGCCAATCAGGTGCCAGTCACACACCTGTGACTGGCATACACCTGCCAGCACTTGAAGCTCAAAACGAGAGTGAATACCAACAGAAGAATATTGCAGGGGATTTTGGCACATTTTTTTGGGCCGCTACCCACACGGTTAGCTGTGTTGCTCATTCCACGAATGCATGATCCTTACATTCGGTGTACGGTGACCCATGTGTTGTGATTGTCACTTCCCCGTATGCTTTAGTGTGTATCCCTTTATTCATTGTTTCATGTTTCAGTTTGTAGTCTGCTTATTCCTGCCTTGTGTGTTTTGTCTTCACCTGTTTCAAACCACAATTTATCCATCCATTCTCGTCCGCTTATCCGGGGTCGGGTCGCGGTGGCAGCCGGCTAAGCAGGGCCCCCCAGGCTTCCTTCTCCCCAGCCACACTCTCTAGTTCCTCCTGGGGGATCCCGAGGCGTTCCCAGGCCAGACGAGATATGTAATCCCTCCAGCGGGTTCTGGGTCTGCCCCGGGGTCTCCTCCCAGTTGGACGTGCCCGGAAAACCTCCAAAGGGAGGCGCCCGGGGGGCATCCTAATCAGAAGCCCGAACCACCTCAGCTGACTCCTTTCGACGCGGAGGAGCAGCGGCTCTACTCCGAGCTCCCTCCGGATGTCTGAGCTCCTCACCCTATCTCTAAGGCTGAGCCCAGCCACCCTGCGGAGGAAACTCATTTCGGCCGCTTGTATCCGCGATCTCATTCTTTCGGTCACTACCCAAAGCTCGTGACCATAGGTGAGGGTTGGAACGTAGATGGACTTGTAAATCGAGAGCTTCACCTTCCGGCTCAGCTCCCTCTTCACCACAACGGACCGGTACAGCGCCCGCATTACTGCAGACGCTGCACCAATCCGTCTGTCCATCTCCCGCTCCATTTTGCCCTCACTCGTGAACAAGACCCCGAGATACTTGAACTATCAACGCACCCGACCCCAATGACTCTCCCTGCAGGTGGTGAGCCCACACGGAGGTGACTCCATGTAATCTTTTCGGGCTTGGCCCGGCCGGGTCCCGTGGATCCAGGTCCGGCCACCAGACGCTCGCCGACGAGCTCCCCTCCCAGGTCTGGCTCCAGAAGGGGGCCCCGGTTTCCCTTGTCCGAGCGAGGTGACTGTGTTCTTTGGGAGTCAGTTTACGTATCTCATCGATTTAATCTACTGGATTTAATTAGCATTTTATTGTACTTGTGTAAGACAAGTACAATAAAATGACAAGTGTGTGGTCAGTTGGGTTTGGGTTTTCGACCGAGCGTTGAAAAATGTGTACCTTACGACAACTGTATATTGTATTTTTGTTTCTTTTGTGCCAAAGTATTAAAGAGGCCAAGAAGCTAAGCACAAACTTCAGCGACTCGTCGAAGCATTGAAGCAAAAGATGGTCAATAGCGGTTCTCGCAAAACCGCCGGCAGAGACATTTATCACGGCAGTAATTACCACGGTGCCTTAATGAATGCATTTCACTGAGAGAAGGCGAAACGGAGCACAGCATTTAAGACAGACATCAACAATTAATTAAACGCAAATTGAACTGAGAAGTGAACGCTGCGGTCAGCGTTTAAAAAAGAAAAAAGGGCTCTCGGCCACTTTTATCCGTTTCACTTTGCAGGTGCTTTCATACAAATCTACGTCACCAAATACGGGACAGTGGGTCTTGACGAGACACACGGACTCGGTATCAGCGGAATATAGACGATGATACTTGCAGGTACTTGCAGTTACTTGCAGTTTAACTGTCACTACACGCAACCCTAACTGACCCTCTCTATAGATCTCATTCCTGTGTTTTACTTTGGTCTGTCTCTCATTAGGCAGTGTTTTATATAGAAATGTATTAATTTACATATTCATGTATATTTATGTGTGTGCGTTTGTGTGTGTGTGTGTGTGTGTGCATTTGTGTGTGTGTGTGTGCGCGTGTGTGTGTGTGAAGAAGGCTTCGTAACTGTGTTTTTTTTAAAAAGAAGTACTGTTATGACTTCAACAAGAAACACACCATGACACACTTCCCAGGCAAAGCGCTGGAGGAATGTGATTCAATCCATCAGGATTTGATTTGAACGGCGCCATGGTGACGCTAGCCAGCTGTGCTTAAACAATGGTGGGGGAGGGGGCACAAAATCATGTTGGCGCCCTCATATAATGGTCATATAGGACTCATATTGTGCATCTTAACGATAATCCATCATCACTTTTTTTTTTACTTTTCATTTGTTGACATGCTATTGTTGAATCGGTCAGTAATATGCCGTGGGAAGAGGCTGGGAATCTTTTTTCTTCATTCCATTACATTACATTTTCCATTTGTTGGCACATTTTTTTGGGCCGCTACCCACACGGTTAGCTGTGTTGTTCATTCCATGAATGCATGATCCTTACAAGTTGTACCTCGTTGTAAAGGTGACTAATCAGGCTTTCCAACGATATAAAATACAATACCAATTGGTATTATTAAAGGGGAGGAATAATCGACCGAAATAACGTTTCCAAACTTTTTTTGAGGAGTTCAGTCTTATTATATATATATTTATGTATATTTTCAATACATAAATATTCTTGCTACTTCACTGTTCACAATGGCCGTGTATGAAAAATAAACACAATAAACAATAAAACACTGACTTGTGTGTGTGTGTGTGTGTGTGTGTGTGGGGGGGGGTTTGTGTGTGTGTGTGTGTGTGTGTGTGTGTGTGTGGGGGGGGCGGGGTAAGAGCTTGAGGATTGACATGCTCGACAGCAATGGAGTCGATGTTTTATATTGAGAGAACGGCGTCGGGAGATTCGAGGTCCATTGAGAAGACAGATAGAGTTCTGTGGAGAAAGAATGGAGGGTGGAGGTGCACAGTAAAGTATAGTTTGTCTATAAATGCTGGACGCTTCCACGGAGCAGGGACAGACGAGGGGAGAACAATGCTTTGTGTGTCCCTACAGGAGGTCACGTATCTGGGTCAAGGGAATTGACATTGTCAGCCGGTGAACTCCATATACACACATCACTACATTATTCTACAAACAATCAGACCTGTGTGTATGTGTGTGTGTGTGTGTGTGCGTGTATGTGTGTGTGTGTGTGTGTGCGTGCACATCAGAATAACAATCAGAAACAGCTTTATTGCCTTAGTTTTTGCAAACAAAAAATATCGCTTTTGTGCAATTGGTGCCGAAACAATCGTAAAATATTTATAAAATAAACAAGAAAATGGTGCAATTTAAATAAAAGATGTACGTTAATGTAACGCAGTAGTTGTTCAAGGGTGGTGGGAGTCAGTGGGGTTAAATGCATTCGTTTGTGTGTGTGCGTACATGCATCTGTGTATGTGTACGTGTGTGTGTGTGTATGTATGTACGTGTATGTGTGTGTGTGTGTGTGTGTGCGTGTGTGTGTGTGCGTGTGTGTGTGTGTGTGTGCAAGGGGGCGGTGCCATCGCGCAACAAACGACTCGACAAGTGGCCGGTCCGATGGAGCCGTCTTCCAACACAAAACCATGTGTCATCGATATGGATTCAAAGCTACGGTAGAATATTAGCACAGCTTACTGGCTGCACCGCTGTCACTTAAGTTTGAAAGTGATGCTGGAGGGAAAGGGGGGGGGCGGGGCCAGAACT
>PIJE02002332.1:0-27500 GCA_002895965.2 Coryphaenoides rupestris | reverse complement strand
ACAACAACAACTCAACATGACAATTTTCACAATTGCATTTAAGTGCCTCCTAACTCAAACACACACACCGAGTCACCGCACCAGCGTACCTTTAACTAAGAGGTGCCTGACGTAGAAGCTATCGCTCACGAAAGAGCTAGACGGAGTACAAGCCCCCCAGAGACTCCCGGTGTGTGTGTGTGTGTGGGGGCAACGTCACCTTCCCCAATGTTCTGTTGTTGCTGTTGTTGTTGTTGTTGTTGTTGTTGTCATTGTTGTGGGTTTGTTTCTCCACATCCAGATGTTCACACAGATTCAATCCTGTGATGCGATCGTGAACACGGGCGACGGGCTCGGCATGATGATAGCGAGACAAGTCCTGGGAGTGATGTGCTGGCTGGAGGAGGGGAGGCGGAGGCGGAGGCGGAGGCGGAGGTGAGGGAGGACGAGGCGGAGGTGGTGGAGGTGTTGGTGTGAAGCTAGAGGAATGCTAATGAGGCGGCACCTTGTCACGAATCTGTGTGTGTGTGTGTGTGTGTAAAGACATCTAGGTATGAATAAAGATTGAATAAATAAACCCAAAACCTTGGGTTTGGGGGTAAGGGGGGCGGAGGGGGGGATCCAAGTCATGGGGGAGGAGTGAGACATTGTTGACAATGTGCATCGCTGAATGATTCATGAACACACTATCCACATTATCTAGTAACATGTTTGTTTGTTGTTTTATCATAAATCATGCATTGTGTAGAAATGGGAGACCGATCGGAGATTAGGACCCATGCAAAGTGTGTTATCTCTGCGTAATTACATTGGTCTGGGTGATAAAGGTATCGCTTGACATGCCGCAGACGACATTATCTGGGTGATAAACAGTCAAATCATCTCCTTCTTGTGAAGCAAGAAGAAGAAGATGATTGCAACTCAAAACACCACAGCTGACGGCTGCTTTGTCTTTTTCTCTAATGACGCGTGAATATTTTATGTCGAGGGATAAATATTCAGAAGTTAGATTTATATATAGATCTGAATACGCCATCAATAATTGTTACGCTCTCCGAGCTCTCGCCCCGTCCAACAGTTAGCAACGGTTGCGTCAGGAACGGTTACATCACTTCCGAAGCATATGAGAACGTAGAACCTATAATCTAAGGCGCTACGCAACATCGCCGCCTGAGTAGATGGAACCATTTACAAACTAAGATTGCAAGGGCAGAGTTTTCAAATCGCCGTTTAAACACTTATCCAGAAATTGATCGTTTCGGGGTTCTCAGAAGTGTCGAGAAACGACGCTCTTTTCTGTGGGTCCAAAGAAATAAATCGCCGTGTTGCTGTGTTCCTTCCTGTGTGTTTGAGCACCTCAACGCGACGGCGGAAACGGTTTGACGCGGTCCGCTAAACACAGCGATACGGAGGCAGCGCGGAGCCGCTAAGACGCCGGGGGTTAGCGCAGGAGGGCAGGGGCCACAATCCTTTCTTTCTTCAGGATTTGTTCCTATTTCTCCAACGACAGGCCACGGTTTTTTAATCTCCCCAGCCCTTCAGCTTGACCTGGCAGTCACACCACCCCTTGGACCCCCTCGCACCGCACCCCCCCCCCCCCCCCGTGGTCCACAGATAAGAGGGTCGACCTGTACAGCACCAGAACGGCCTCTCTCTGCCGTGTGCACTTCCAAAGCTCTTCAAGCATGCTGGTCATTAGCATGGTGTCATGCTAATGTATGTTAATGAGAGCGCAACCTCGTTAGTATCTTTTGCATTGGCCAGTACCGCGTTGCCCAGTCTTTTTGTCAATTTTATTATCATTGTTTGGTATTATGCGGTATTAATATGATCCCTCAAACTCAAGATCAGCAGAAAAGCTGTCTATGGCCATCCCCCGTATAGCATGAGCAGAACGCACACTGAGGTGTGTATATCACTGCATTCAGCACCATATATTTATATATATTTATATATATATGTATAAAAAGCTGAAGATCTCCCCTGTGCACAGCAGTGGTTCTCTACTGGGTGCCGGTTGGTGCAGGGTAAACCACAGTAGAGCAAAAAATCCAACTTCTACCTCTCCTCTGTAAAATTGTAATATTAATGTTATATTGATGTCTGAAGTTGTATTGTGGAAGTGGGGCTGCTGCTGTAGTTTGACTATTCTTTTGCGTCAGGGACTGTGAATCTTTTTCTTTGCTCATCAGCACCTGATTACTTCAGGCATCACCTGATGGGAATGGAGCACTGAGCGAATCTAATATGTAATAAAACAGTGTTAAATATCCTGCTGTGTGCAGGAAGTTTGACATTTCGGTTATATACACTTGTCCAGGATTGAACCAGGACCGAGTGACTCTCATTAGATGTCGGGGTCGCACACTGAGCCGGTTCCTCAGAAGTTCATCACGTCAAAGCAGTGCCGCTGATTTAATGAGAAATCCAGAACGCTGAGCTTAGAACCCGGAATTAATGATTGTCCCGTTAATGTGCGCGCGGCGATTTGACCGATGGCGCGCTCCGAGATGTGTGAGGAGTGCTTTGCACGTCAACCGAATGTTGAACGACTTCACTTTGCGGGTCGGTTAATTTAACCCATATGTCTCCAGTACCGCCGACACGTCCATTAGAGGACCATACATTACAGAATATTGAAGTTCCTCGCATTGTAACAATTCACACATTTTTTTTTTCTCGCTTTTTTGCGACGTGGAATGACGGTCATCAAACACACGGATCGATGAACCCGGTCGATACTTCCGCCAAATGCGGGGGGCTGCAAGCGGTCGAGTACAGAAACTCACCGCAAGTCGGTGTGCCGCTACCTTGTCGAATGTTTCCAGTGTGGTTGGCTATTTCTTTGTTATCTTTTGAGGCTGTTCACAGTGTTGACGATGGGAGTTTTGTTGTTGCTGTTGTTGTATATCTAAGGTCATTTTATTGCAGGCAATTAAAATCATCAATCAACGTGTCAGTTGAGCGACACTGTAATGTAAGGTCTCAACGGAACGTAACCGACATCTCGCCGTCGGCTGTGAGGCTAAAGGTATTGTGGGGTAACTGGCGGGTGTTGTTGAAACGCTCGCACACGGAGCTGGCATTTTAGAATAATTCTGAACCGATTCTGACCCGGGCCACCGCAAAAACACAACAACAACAACAACAACAACATCAAAACGGAATAAAAAAATCACACACCACAGCACAGCCTAGTAATTTAGTGCCAATGTTTACAGACTGGATCAACTGCTGGGGAAACAGTGTTGAGTGTCCAGACTGATTGAGTGAGTGTGTGTGTGTGTGTTGTGTGTGTGTGTACAAGTGTATGCGTGTGTGTGTGTGTGTGTGTGTGTGTGTATACAAGTATATGCGTGTGTGTGTGTGTCTGTACACGTACGTGTGTGTGTGTGTACAAGTGTATGTGTGTGTGTGTGTGTGTACACGTATGTGTGTGTGTATGTACAAGTGTGTGTGTGTGCACGTGCATGTGAACAAGTGTACGTGTGTGTGTACAAGTGTGTCTGTGTACATGTACGTGTGTGTGTGGGTACACGTACGTGTGTGTGTGTGTACAAGTGTATGTGTGTGTGTGTGTGTGTGTGTGTGTGTGTGTGTACGTGTGTGTGCGCGTGTGTGTGTGTGTGTGTGTGTGTGTGTGTGCGTGCCCGTGTGTGCATGGCCTCACCCGGCCTTTGCCGCCTTGTTCTTGCTCACGTCGATGGTGGTGATGGAATGCTTGGCGCCGGACTGGACCTCCCAGTCCACCTTCCACTGGCCGTTCTTGGACTTGGTCTGGAGCAGGTTCACCCCCTTCTTGGCCTTGACCCTACAAACACATCATGTACAGAGGGGGAAAGGGAGGGAAAGGGAGGGAAAGGGAGGGAAAGGGAGGGAAAGGGGAAAGGGGGTGGGGGAGAAGAAAAGACAGGACACAGCAATTATATTAGGATGGGTGATTTATGTGCAGGGTCAGAGGTGGG
Source organism: Coryphaenoides rupestris (assembly GCA_002895965.2). Taxonomy (NCBI): domain Eukaryota; kingdom Metazoa; phylum Chordata; class Actinopteri; order Gadiformes; family Macrouridae; genus Coryphaenoides; species Coryphaenoides rupestris. The sequence continues at coordinate 23,556 of PIJE02002332.1, read as the reverse complement.
CTCCTCGCGTCACATCGTGCCAGAAGCAATTTGGGAGATGAATCAACAGCGGAGACGAATGGAGACAGACACGTGATATATATACACTGATATAGGAGCCGGCAGTGTTCCCTGGCACAAACCACAGGCCGGAGTCGCCGCCCGCAGAGTGCCGCTGCAGTGAGGGATGCTGTGGTGCTCAGACACACACACACACACACACACACAATCTATGACTGCTGTATTCTGCTGTATTCTAAAGCAGAAGTAAGTAACAGTAGGACGACTGTGCTTCTGATTAGACACGTTATCGTTTTTTGTCCAAATATTGGTGTTTAAAGTAATAACCTCGAAGATTTTCCTGTAAATAAATGTCTGTAAAGTCACGGTCTATCGCCGAACGACAACGCAATGGCGACTGAGCCTATAGTCCACCGATGAAAGCATATATCTCGCATTTGCAGTATTTTCGGATATTCCGGACTGGTTGGCGAGTTGCCTTTAAAACACGGCGCACAGTCAGTGACCACTACCCAGCACCCACCTCGAGGAAACGGACGTGGCCCAGGTGCCGAATGCCAGCGTACTGACATCACCACTTGGGTGCAATTACCGCTTTTTGGCCATAGGTGTCGCCAAAGAGCACAACACGGAAATCTACGAGATCGCCACTTTAAGCAACAACTTCAAGGGATTTCATCTCATCTCATTCTGAAGGTCATCAGGTTGAGGTCGACCCGACCGAAGCCGACAAGACGGAAGCCGGGGAGGAATTCGGGAAGTGCTACTCGAGGCCGCATATCAGTCGGGGAAGGGCGGGGTGGTCTCCCTGCTCCTCCCTGTAACCCCACCCCCCATAGCACCCCTGACACCTCATTATATGCCAATCGATCAGGCCTATTACAGTGGCCGCTTAAATGGTGCACAGTTTGAACTCCGGCCATTTCATCTTTTCCTCGCGGCGGGTGAGGCGGTTGAGGTGGGGTGGTGGGGACGGTAGCAAAGTGTCTGATAATGCTGGGGTTTTTTTTTTTTTTTTTATATGTTGCAAACGCTATTGAAGAGCGTTATTAAATTGGCTTTTAGTGGGTTTACTTGGAGGTGAAACATGACACATAAAGGTAAGTGCTGGTTCCTCTGAGGAAAAACACTATTCAGACGACGTAAAAGCGCGAGAAGAAGACACAAGCATATTACGGCGCACAGGTTATGTTGTATGTTTGACGCGATAAAGGAGCTGTTTTAATCGGCTGCACCCGTGCTGGTGAAGTATAAGGTATGCAAATATCTATGCATACGTAAAAATAAATGTTAAGCCTTGTACATTTAAATTCACATTTACATTTAGGGCATTTGGCAGACGCTTTTATCCAAAGCGACTTACAAAGAGTACATTTGTTGAAGGAGAGGCAGCAATATATCACTGTGGTACCTGAAGATAAGAATAGAGCTGTTTTCGAGCATTCACATTTACGAGACAAATAGAACGAGTATTTGCAGTGACCCTCCCGGCTTGTATTAAATTGAGACACACAATGCAAGTCATCACAGCGGTAATGGACTCAGATGGTCAGATGTTATTGGATAAGTGACGTTGTCCCATTCCTCGTCAAAGTGTGCGGCCGGTGTGAGCAAGTGAACTGCAGACCGAAGCCAATGTCATTAGCAGCTGAAAGTTGAAAGCTGCCCGCTGGAAGTGAGCTGCAGGAGAGATGGTAAAGGTGACATTGCAGGCGGCAGGACCGTAAGTGGATCATTTCCTGGTCCAGAGCAGATAACACGTTATGTGTAATTGCACTGATGTGGGCGCAATCGCTGCTCTGGCTCCATTGACTTGGACTTTTTCGCCCTCCTTTTTTGTGTTTTCCATTATTCAGCCATTTCTGTTTCCTCCGGTACCAAGTAAATCTATTATTCCAGGGAGTCTATATGCTGTATATACCGTATGTATACGGGCGTGCCTGTTTATTTTTGATGGAAGATGGGAGAGGAAGGCTAAAAATGTAAAAAAAGTAATGTTTGTGCAAGGACATACAGTAAAAACGATTTTAGCAAGATCAGCAAGAGTATGATTGTTGAAGGACTCGTGGTCTAAAAGAAGCCCATGCATTAACTAATGGTTCAATGCTAATTCATGTTTCAATGGCCGACTATTTCATTGAGTTTAGCCCTAATTGTAGCTTTTTATTTGCTCAATGTTTTAAACAGTACATGAAGGCTGTTGTTGTTGACTGAAATATTGGTAAATATATAAATATATATATATTGGGTCATGACTTCATGACTAGTGACACATGAGGGTCCTGAGGCTAGGCCAGCTGAGGACCGGTGGTCTGGGGTCAGCACCAGGTTCCTCTGGCTGTAAATCACAACCCTCCCCGTAAAAAAAACGAACAGCCGTGTATTCATATCCAGTTTGACTGATCGCAGGGATGATGTGTGAGCGCGGCTGAAACCTAATCCCGGCCTTAATGCTCAGGTCTGACGCCCCGAGCGTAAGCTACTGCACACTTAAGCGAGACAACCGGCGAGAACGGATCGTCTGCGGCCCTCCCCGTGTGTTTGTCACTTTCGGCGCGCAAACAATCCATAGTTGCTGGGGCTGCAGCACCGCATAACACAGCCGGTGTCTCGACATTAGACAAGGACACCCGCCCGACACAACACAACACGACACACACTCATTTATTTCTTATTGCTGTGAATAAAATACAGCACGTTTTTGTATTCCTCGGATATCCGTTTCCCGTCTTTAAATAAATAAAAGACGGCGATGATGGCCAGGAATGGTCAAAAGTAAACCCCGAAACTGCAAATGCGCACACGCAGCGTTTGGTCCGCATTCTGTGGCGACTATAAAAAAAAACCCCATAAATAAAAACAATGTCAAGTCGTCAGGCAGCCAGGGAACAAAAAGTTTGACAGCTGCCAGACGGGGACACGGTGAGTCTGTGAGGAAAATGCTGGCCAAGTGGTTGGTGTTGAATTGATAATTCCCCCGCATTACGAAACAATAAATAAACTGCATGGTCTAGTGGAGCCAGTGACGGTTTACAAGGAATGATGCACCACCACCACCGCCACCACCACCACCGCCACCAGCACCACCGCCGCTACCGCTGCGTTGGCCATAAAGTTGAAAGTTGTGATGCGTTTTATTATTAATATTCAAGGTTATTTACCGACGACAGCGCCGCCGGGTCGTTTGACAAAGTGTGACGCGCTGATTAGCGGGGAGGTGCGCTGCGTGTTCGGTCGGCCAATGTCTTTTGTGTTCGTCAAATTGTTCCAGGGATTTGCTCATTTATTTTTTGCATTAAAACATCAAATAAGTCACATGTGTATTTGACCGGAGTGCCCCCGTCGACTTCCACAGACTTCGACAGAGCAGCTTTGTTGTTGGCCACCCTTGTGTTAGCACAATGAGACTCCTTCCTTCGGAGCCACAGCGACATCATCTATGAGTTCATACATGATGAGTTCATAGTTCATGCATGTGTGCGTTTTTCTTGTCAACAAGCCTCCCTCCTACTTATTGCACATTTGGTAATGTGAACGCAGGCTGAGCTGCACCCAGATATCTGGCCCGGCAATGGCATTGATGTCTACAAAGAGAACGCCCATTAATCCATTGCACACGCCGACGCAACGGACGGTATTGATCGGAGGCTCATATTCATGAAACAGGATATGGAAATGAATTATTAATATACGAGAATCCTGTCTGCCTGCGGCCGTTTATCAGTCACCAAAATCAGAGACAGCTTACTCGTAAAACGATGAGACAAGGAATGGGGCACCTGGTTCACAAACATCGTTAGTGTTAATAAAAAAAAGAACCAAATGCACACATTTCACGTTTATTCAGATCGCAGTACAATCCCCGGGATTCTTCATCATTTTGGTGATCAATATTGACGTGGCATTAGCTGGAGCCCCCCCCCCCCCCCCTCTTGCGGCACTAATAGTATTGTCTTGCTTGCGGGAATAAATGCCCCCATTTTGCGTCTCGGCTTCCACCACCATGACGTCAGGGTTTTTGTTTGTTCAGCTCGCCAAAAAGCTCTTTGAGGAAAGATGAAACGTCCCCATAGAGAGAGCAACACTCTCATCTGAATACCGACTTCTTCTCCCAAGGTCCTTATTTACATTCCACTCAAATGTCCGGTTTTAACGGTGCTGATTTTCCCGCCGCTTCCACTCTTTGTGCCGTTTTTTTTTACTGCGTTTTCACTGCACTAGCCCACCGCTGCAATGCATCCAGGAATCATCCACTTGGACGTGAACAGTCAGACGCGTTGACTTCTAACACGAGAGCACAAGCGAAGAAAGAAAAAACAACACTTTTGTCATTCAACCCATTCACACTGCTGCTGCTGCTGCCGCTGTTGGTGGTGGTGGTGGTGGTAGTACTGGTGGTGGTGGTGGTGACGCCACAGAATACACGATAGGAGCGATTTATTAAACTGAGCTGGATTACGTTGACTCTGGCTAACCGTGACCTTGACTCTGGCTAACCATTACCTTGACTCTGGCTAACCGTTACCTTGACTCTGGCTAACCGTGACCTTGACTCTGGCTAACCGTGACCTTGACTCTGGCTAACCGTTACCTTGACTCTGGCTAACCGTGACCTTGACTCTGGCCAACCGTTACCTTGACTCTGGCTAACCATTACCTTGACTCTGGCTAACCGTTACCTTGACTCTGGCCAACCATTACCTTGACTCTGGCTAACCGTTACCTTGACTCTGGCTAACCGTGACCTTGACTCTGGCTAACCATTACATTGACTCTGGCTAACCGTGACCTTGACTCTGGCTAACCGTTACCTTGACTCTGGCTAACCGTGACCTTGACTCTGGCCAACCGTTACCTTGACTCTGGCTAACCATTACCTTGACTCTGGCTAACCGTTACCTTGACTCTGGCCAACCATTACCTTGACTCTGGCTAACCGTTACCTTGACTCTGGCTAACGTGCTCATCCTCCTTGACCTGTCCGCCGCTTTCGACACAGTGAACCACCAGATTCTCCTCTCCACCCTGGCAGAGCTTGGCATCACTGGAACTGCGTTATCCTGGTTCACTTCCTACCTGACAGATCGCACTTATCAGGTCACATGGAATGGCTCCCTGTCCAGACCCTGCACCCTTGACACCAGAGTACCCCAAGGCTCAGTACTGGGACCCCTTCTGTTTTCTTTATACATTAGATCTCTCGGCTCTGTAATCACATCCCACGGCTTCTCCTACCACTGCTATGCTGATGACACCCAACTGTTTCTCTCCTTCCCCCCCTCAGACACCCACATCGCAAACACGCATCTCAAAATGCCTGGCCGACATCAGCAGATGGACGACCGCCAACCACCTGAAGCTCAACCTCGACAAGACTGAGCTTCTCTTCATACCGGGTAAAGACTGCCCTCAGATGGACCTACTTGTCACCATCGAGGACATCGAAGTCTCCCCTGCACCCACGACAAGGAACCTTGGCGTGGTACTGGATGACCGGCTGTCCTGCAACGCCAACATTACCTCTGTGGCCCGATCTTGTAGAATTGCTCTCTACAACATCCGCAAGATCCGGCCCTTCCTCACACGTGAAGCGGCGCAGATCCTGATCCAAGCGTGTATATTTTAATCACACGCAGTTCTAATCAACATTTACATTGCGTACGCGGCTACGCATTTAATTCACTTGTGCGCGTTGGAAGGCAACGCCGATGAGAAACGCTGACATTTATGTTAATTTCCCCGCAGTCACCGGCAGGTCGGGAAACACAGGCTGCATGTGGACACCGACCTTTGAAGAGGGATCGCACATTGTATGGTGCCCATGTTTTTGAATCCGTTGATTTATCTTGCAGACCCCGTTTAATTTCCTCAGGGCAAATATAAAACCGGGATGAAGGGATGCCCACTGGGAGCCCACTGGGAGCCCACTGGGAGCCGTGGCATGAATTGCTCTTCCCCGTGGGCCTGTGCTACTGCTGATGAATGAGCGCGCATAGCAAATGAAAAGGGCTGGCTGACAGTGGGAGCCGCTGATTCTCCGGGATTATTCGGGAGCCGCTCTGACTGTTGGTGGGGGGGGGGAGCAGCAGCAGGGCGAACTGGGACCCCGAGCCGCTTGAACCAAGCCGGCGCCATTACCGTCTCGCGTCGCCAAAGGCTTAATTTGTTCAGCCATGGCAAAACCCATTAGGCCACCCACGGCTCTACGATGCCCGACTGACTGCCCATGAGGGCAAGCCAGGATCCTCACACTTCTGGCTCCATGACTGAGCCTGAGGCCTTCTGAGGGAGAAGATGAAGATGAAGAAGCAGAAGCAGCAGAAGCAGCTCCCACTGCGCCTAACTCAACATCTAAACACACACTGAACATATCCATATGTCCACGAGTTTATCTGATCAACTCCGTTTAACCTCCCTCAAGTGTGCATTCCCTCGTGTGGTAATGCGCGGCGAGACGGTGTGTTGCAGCGTCATCCCGTCTCATCTTATCTTTAACACGATGCCAAGAGCCACCGCGAAGACCCACAGGGTGCGGTGCGACTCTCAAGTGACGGACCCTTCTTTGCCGGTGGATCAAAGAGCAGGCAAGCAAATCTCAGCAATCACGTGCGGCACTTGGCTATCTCCCGCCGCCCCGCCTTTCCCAGCACTGCTTGGAGATGCTCTGCGCCAACAACAGGCCTGCGGAGTCGTAGCCGAAGAGGGCGGCGTATTTGTGACATATTTTTTAGCTAAGGCGGGCCTCGGAGAGAAGAACTGAAACGCTGTGACACCGGGGACAATCGGAGACCGGAGCAGGGGGTTGTACCAGTGCTCCCATGAGTATTCAGACTCATTCAAAAACGGGGGGGGTGTGTGGAGGCTTATTGACGGTATGTGAGCATGACATATATTTGACGGTTGGGTTTCCACGAGCGTCGCATATGATAATATTATAACGACGCCGTGTGTGAACCGTGCGAGAAAGCACCACAGGTCACAATTTTGATTACATCCTCAGCCTGCTCCGCTGCACTGAAGTAATGGCTGGCAGTGGCGCCGGATAACCATTTAAAGGGTTATCTTGTTGGCGACAATAAAAGCGTATTTGACTCTAAAAGCAGACATATGGAACGCATCTCCTCTGTTGTTGCTCGTAAAAAGGACGCACGCAAAGGTCCTTTTTTTCGCATGTTTGATAAAGCATCCCTTTTACATGTTTGGACAAACAAGACTATCTATTAAAAGGCTCGATGTGTGAACCCTGGGGTCTTACGCAGTGTATTTAAGAGCACAGCTGTGTTTGCTATACGAGGATAAACAAAGCATAAAAAACGGCCACGTACGGTAATGAAAGAGATCAAGTAGCACCCAGAACGCAAACAGGCAGAGGAATTCAAAGCAATATTTTTATGTTATGTATGACGCAGGAGGAGTGCATGTAGGGCTATTTCAGAAGCAAATGCATCGGCGAAGCAGGTGTACGGACGCGAGGCTTACAGCGGGCGGGATTGAACTGCCACTCGCACGGCAGCCCGGGTTGACCTTCACCGAGGAGAGGCCCCAGGAGGTGTAACGGGGGGGCCCGTGTTGCCGCCCCACACACACACACACAAAGACAAAAGGCACCGGCGGCCACATGAATTATCCGGCCCCCCAATCGCTGAGCAGCACGCTGGTATTCAGGGGCGACTCGGCGGCTCAACCCCGTGAGTGCACCATGCACATAGGTATTACCCCCTGGAGCGGCCCAGGTTTGAGTTCCTGCCTTACTTGTCATTCCCTCTCTCTTTCAACCCACCTCCCTGTCTGTCTGTCTGTCTGTCTGTCTGGCTGGCTTCTGTCCTGCAAGGTACAAAAGCCCATACGAAACGAATGGCTGAAAGGATGATATTCCGTTTCAACAGCAGAATATTAAGAACCCATCAGTGGAATTATTAGCAGCACACTGACCACAGTGCGTCCCTATTCATCTGTTCATGAACTACTCGGGCCAATTCATCCTGAGGACGGCGTGGGGAGCCCTCGCCGCAGCACACCATCAGTGAACTCTCACGTATCTGGCAACCTTATCATCTTCAGACCACAAATATGATTAATCACACCGCTTAGCGGATTTTGTTCCGGGCGGGAACCAGATCCTCAAACAAACCAGTCTGTTTTCTCTGGAAGAGAAAAAAGTAAGTGTGGATCTATCAAGCGGGATTCTGCCTCTGTGCGATGAACATCTCTCAACAGATGGTGGACAACGCTAGTTTACAAAAAGTGGTTAAAGACCAAGTGTTGATGCAGCTGTACTCTCAAGTCCCTGCCAATTGCTTCACGTGGTCACTCCGCACAATTTGCTTTCCCTCCGTTTCTTAACATGCAAACAACATATCCTGCTCCTGTGGCGTGTGTTCCAAAGCGTACACTGCTTGTAGGCCCTGTGGGATTCCCCATCAGAAAGTGCGGCGACGCACGGGGGTCTCGCTTTCGACAGCAACTCACTCCGGAACAGATTGGAACCCACGCTCTCTCTTTTGCTCTCCACCCCTGCTCCCACCCCTGCGCCTCAGTTCGCTCTGGCACCGCGGTGCTGTGGATTGGGATGTCAGAAAATAAACATTTGATCACGGACACTGGCAGAAAGCAGCTCCACAGAGCACTGTCGACGCCAGCAGGGCCGAAGCCGTGTTCCCGTTCCCTTTAGCGATGTACCAGTGACGGCAGAGGAAGAGGAAGGAAGTACATGGGACATAAACAAGTGAAATGTCAGCACGACCAATGGCTGTCTCTCAGGCGTTCGCCCCCCACACTCCCATTTGCGCTATGGGGGGAAAAAAAACCTAAAACGGGCCACTCCCCCAACAGCTAAATCTGGCAACCCTCTACCCACCCCACTCATCTGAAGCTCCATTAGGTCCTTTCAGGGGGTACTTACCATGCAACCCTCCCCTGCACTGCAGACACAACCCCTCCCCAGCCCCCAAAAAAGGAGGAATCCATTTTGTGACAATATGCATAATTCAAAAGTTAGCATTTCTTGTCCTCGTCCTTGGTGAGGTTCACTCTTGTGTGAATGACGTGTGTGATTCGATCACATCCTCGGAGGCCCGTACAGAGATGTGTAGGGAATACTTCTTCCTTTCCCCCCCCCCCCTCTCTTCCAAACCAACCTCCATATACCCTTGAACCACCACAGCAGGAAAATCCCTGTCGTTATCAGAAAGGGAGAAAGAGCAAGGGTTTTGCCTCTGTGTGGCCATGTGTGGGGAAAAAGGCTTTGCTCCGAATATAACGGTAAACATATTTCACCAACGGTTTTCGGAGATTCACGGCCAATGGCAGGAGTCTCATCTCAGTTATTTTAAAAGCAAAAGACAAATACACAAAACATGTAAACAAGGAGTTTAAATTTATGTTAGTTGAAAAGCAATCTCTGTGTCTGACCTGTCTGTTATCATGTTGTTTTAAATTCCAGCCCCCATTCCCACATGAGATATTGTGAGTCTTGCAAGGCTGTTATGGTAAATAAGAAAGTGTTCTAAATTAACTTAAAGGTAAAAGAATTGTTGGTGATGATGATGATGATGAAGTCAAACAAACCCACTTGCCCCGCTCACCACTGTACAAGAAGTTGACAATACCAATATGTCTAGCATTTCAGTCATCAGTATTCAATTATGATCTCATAATATTTTCTATTTGTATTGCGATTTTTACAGTTTGGGGACGGCACATCTTGAATGCATACACATGAAGAAAAAAAATCCAATATTACAGTATTACAACCACTGTAATACAAGCCATGAGATAGTGGACTGTTGGCTAAACTTGTTGGCTAAACAACAGAAGCACAACTTTTGCTCCAAAAAAATCCATGCATTGTTATTATTGCTCCGGCATCAATGCAGTACCATAGAAAATCAGTGTTTTTCTCAAGTGTTGATACCTCGCTGACCCACACATACGCCGACAAACACACACATACACACACACACACACACACTCCACATCTCTTTATACACACTACCACGGGAACGATATTAGGGGAAAAGTGGGCAGATCATCGGTCTGATCGCTCACACTGCGAGAGGCGGTGAAAGCGGCGTCGCATTTTAATCTGCTGATCCACTCGGTCTGTGTTGACACAAAGAGAGCGGCGCTGATGCGGTTCCCCTCCACAAATATCGTCCACCATCTGGCGCGAGGCACCCGCCGCGACGCCGCACCGACGTTCCCTTGGCACGGGGGGTTAAACGTGTGGAGCGGCGCAAAAGAAGCATTTAAAAAAAAAAGCGTTATCGCCGACGTTATCGCGGACGGACAAACGGGGTCGGTTCTTCGGAGCGGTCATCGGAGCAGCTGGGTGACGGAAAAAAAAGGCCGACCCACTGAGACCACTGAGGACACGGCGGTCGGTATAGTCTGTGATTCTGTCTCTGCCCGCCGACGTGAAAAACTGGGCCGACGACGGGACCGCATTTCACGGCCAAATTGAGACTATTTGGCCGTGCGCTGGAAAACAAATACAGGGTCGGAGGTGAATTTGATGGAGGATAAAAAAGAGAAAGCGGGGCGGAGAGCTGCATAGTCATTTTGTTGTTGGTTTTTTATTTTGATCACGTTTTTACTTTTTGGGCTATATTTCTGGAACAAAGCTCAGTAAAATGTCAGAACTTCTGATCAAATAGCTCTGGTTTTAAGACCTTTTTTTTTGTTCACGGGATCAAAGTATTACAAAAAACTGGAACAAAAAATTGACAAAAAATGATCTTTGCAGATGCGTTGGTACACATCATGTGCGTAGAGGTGGGCATGCAGCGGCTCTCTCTGCTGCTCTCAGAAACAGGATTTTGGAAAGATCTAGACTGTATAATTACAGAGGAGGGAAACTAGTACGAGTTCAGAGGTGCACAGCTTTCTTCTCAACTCTGCCTGAGACACTTTAAAGGCACAATCACGTCCCTGTCCGCTTTCACCGGAATCTGTTCTTTATTTGTATTCCAAAAAAGAGAGAAGGGCAGGGGCAAAGAAGACATCCTTAAATCCGACATTTTGTGAACACCGGCAGTTTGACGGTCTCCGGAAATGTCTCACCGTTTTGTGTGCGGCACAATGCGGGACGTAAAGGGCAGTGTCTGCACTCTGCTTCGAATTCCAATTCAGGAGATAAATATACATTTTTATTATTCCTCAAGCAGTCATATATAAAATCTATAAAACCCACCAAATAAATGACCTTTCTGCAATAAAAAAAAATCAAATCAGCAGCTCATCTTAACCCCGGACCCTGACGGTTTACGGTGTGGCACGGACCGCGAACATGCCAGTCGCGGCACACCGTGTGTTTACCGCATGGAAACATCTGGAGACGTGACACTACGCCGGCACGTAAAACAGCCAGATGTGCATACGTCCTTAATGTACTGCTGCGCATCGCTGAACCGCCAACGTTCTGTGGACTCAAGTGGGGGCACGAGGCTGTCTCCACCACGACCCACCTCCCCTGAATGCAGACCTCCGACGTGAGTGACATGATGCGGCCTTCAGGGTCCGACCGAGTCCAGGTTGACACAGTGAACCGCCAGGAGCAGTGGTGAAAAAAATAATAATCCGGGGCAGCAGGCTCCAACGTTCATGCTCTTGCCTTCTGTTGTTAACGTTAACGTCACTGCTTTTCGAAAGACTTTCAAAAGGCAGGAGGGCCGGTCTGCCACCGCGAGGCGTCTCATCAGTGACCACAGCGTGATACCGCGGAAAAGAAAACCGTGAAGATCCCCTGGGAAACGTTGACATGGCCGAACGATGCCAGCGACAACTTGCAGAGCAAAAGTGCTCTTGGCTCATTTAAACTTTGGAAGCGCGACACAAGTCAACCAAGTCAACATTTACACCGGCCCGTAAAAAACATCCTTGTGACGTTCAAAAAATTATTTTATTAGAGATTTTATTAGCGCCATGAAGACGACTCCTTTTTACTGCTCGTTGGTGATGCTGATTGAGTCTGCCATTTGGGCCATTCCATTAATACGTCAGAAATGTATATAAGTTAAAGAGAAATGTTGATACAACCCCCCCCAACCCCTCTATCTCCTCTCTCTCCTGCTTGGACACACTGCCTCTCTCTCGCCCACACACACACACACATACACACACACACACACACACACACACACACACACACACACACACACACACACACACACACACACACACACACACACACACGCACACACACACACAAAGCTGGGGAACATGTTGTGGTACAGAGGCGGCAGCGTTGGCTAGAAAGTGGACCTTCCGGATGACAATTATTCTAAGTAGTTTGCTCCCATCAGCGGGAGCCGCGAGCAGGAGACCCTGGGGTGAGCCAGAACCTTTCCATGCAGGCAATCGGGGAAATAGCCACTGTCCAATTTATTCGATAAGACGAGTGGAACTCAGACCTGCCAAACGATGAAGTATAGAAAATAAACCATGGGTGTGGAGAGAGAGAGAGGCACAGAGAGGGAGAGGGAGGGAGAGAGTTGGCGAGCCCAAAACCTCCATCCTCCTCCTGACACTCTACCACCCATGGATGATATTTTTATCCCAAATGCTTCATGGTTGGGAGAATTTTTTTTTTTTTTAATAAATAAAAAGCACAGTATGCAGAGGAAGGGGACACGAGGTGTTGGTGGATTGCATTCGTTACCCAAGACACGAGGTCCTCATCAGGCAGGGTGATTGTATATCACCGATTCAAATCATCTTCAGTTGCAAACAATGATGCCAATGATTTGTAGTCCAGAGGCTTTCATGCGCTCGTGATTGTAGGTTTTTTTTTGTATTCGAAAATGTATTCTTGTGAAATACTCATCTCTGCATACCCTGGAACAGTCGGCTACCTTTTCGCACGGCAGCAACAGCAAACCTGTCCTGGCGGACCGGACTCCCCTCCCTGGGGGGGGTGTGGATTTTGGATCGCTCTGAATGTTCCCTCTGAAGGTGCGTCGCGTGCAGCAGACCGAGCAGGCGGGCGGTCGGCCAATCGGGACAGAGTCTGACCGCCACCGTGGCGCGCATTAAGGCTTAAGGTTGATTACGAGAGACATGGAGATGCTGGCCGGCATCGCCCTCGCCCTCGCCTCGTGTTCCCCATGAATACTTCATTTGAAAGATTCACCATTAGGGTCAGCCCTTTTGATGTTTCGCCCTCGTCCACCGGGGATGACATGAAGGAAGAGGCTGTCTCTCTCTCCTGAGACGCACACACACACACACACACACACACACACACACACACACACACACACACACACACAGACACACACACACACACACACACACACACACACACACACACACACACACACACACACACACACACACACACACACACACACATACACATGCGCACGCCCATACACAGACGTGATATATATCGCCAAAGGTATCGACAACGAGATTTAACATTTCATGAGTAGCTCAAGGATGAATCGATGTGAAAAAGCCACTCCAAATGAAAACGGAGTCGTAATGCATAAAGACCCGGGCTCGCATATTATGTATGAAACTGTTTTTCAAGCTGATCCGGTTTTTCCCAGCCACGGCCTGCATTGAAAATCGTCGGGCTAAAGAGAAATTAACGAGCTGCTGGCACTGGAGAATATCAAAGTGTAATTCAATGACTCTTTCTTAAGCAATGAAATGATGGAGCAATGAACGTCTGGTGAACTGAAATGGCCGTGGTTGCATTAAGTGTACAATCAAAACATAAAGGGAAGAGTTCATTACGAATGCTGACCCTATCAACCCATCAGCCCCCTGAAGACATGTTTTAGTCACCCTGGGCAAGCTAGAGGGGCCCAATGCTTCATATTTTGATCATTTAATTTAAAAGTCACGTTCCAAAAAAATCGATACAATATAAATGGATGTGCTTTTCAATCTGGATTTAATATAAAACGTTCAATAAGATATGTTCTTGGATTTGTACTCATTCCCCCACGAGGGTCACATGTGTGAAGTCTTAGACGGTAGAAAAAACTGTTAGTCCTTGAGGATTTCAACCATTTCCATCGGTTGAAATCACCAACCCACAAACTGAAAATCATTGAGACATAACATAACACGTGTGAACCACGTTTCGAGCAGTTATTTACTTCTTTAAGTGTGGTTCAGGCCTATGGGGACCAGAAGCCGGGAATATGTAGGTCAGGAGGTCAACGTCTCACGGGTACAGGTTGTGTGAAAGAAAAATAAATGGTTCCTTCACTGTACCTCCTGCAGAACAGCAACCATGTTGATTTACAAGATACCTTAACACCTGAAGCGCGTTGGCACCACATTAATAGAATAGAATAGAATAGAACTTTATTTATCCTGAAGGAAATTCTTGTGCCAGGTTACGCACAAGACACAGCATTCGCCCTGCAAATATCCCTCTTTTAAATTCGAATCTACCTTTATTCCGAGGCACTGGGTGTCCCTCCCTTTACACATGCACTATGTGACTCTGTAAAAAGTGTGTGTGTGTGTGTGTGTGTGTGTGTGTGCACGCGTGAGAGAGAGAGACGAACAAAATCATCCGAGCAGAACCCCGTGAACACGAGGTATATCCAGCCACCTTCTTGAGGATCCAAGGAGAGGGCGTCCTCAAAACTTCATCAAGAGCTTGAGCTTTGCGCCTCAACGAGTCTCGGTGGCACTCGAGGCAGATCCCAGCCCACATCAGGCCTCTCGACTCCGCCAAGATCTTTCAAACTACAATCAGAGACTGGAGTGATCAAGGGACAGCAATCCCGTTCTTTTTTGCTGGCGTCTGCAATCCTATTTAAAAGGAATGTGCTGATATGCAGACTCATTCATTCTCGACTTTTTTCGTTTTTTCCCCCTCAAAACATACAGTTTGTGGCTCGATTGACTCAATTATAATGATCCAGACATCTATTTTTATTCTTAGGTATTCAAAGTGAAACTGTAGATTCTGTATTTCTAGCGAATTTCTCTATCATTATAATTATTATTTTTAATTGCCAACGATCCATCAAGAGTTATATATGACTTATATGACATGCTGAACATTTCTGCCTCTTGGACCCATAAGGCCGGTCGGAATAGATTTTTCTGCGCAGTGAACGTTTTGGGAAAACTTCTAAATAACGACTAAAGTAACTTATCTAACCCCAAATTGAAATAAACATTTGAATCCAATAGTTACCTGTCCAAGAAAGCAGCATAAAACAGGGTGTCATAGATTACAGAGACAACACAAAAACGGACAATAGGCACAAACAGAAGCGTACAGGAACCTCCATCTCTATAGCAGAGTGCCATCGTGAAATAACTGATGTTGATCTCGTTTGGACAAAGGGTACCGACAATAGTACCTCAGTGACGGTATAATATAACGCATATCCTATGGATAACCTGTTCATTTAATTCATGAACACATTACTGTTCTTTGAAATTACCCCGATTGCATTGCCAATTCTTTTTTTTTCCAAACTCTGACATCTCCAATCGTGCTGTAAAAGTCGCAATGAGAATAAATTCACTTGCCGTGGTGTGTTTAAGCATTTGTATTCAGAAAATGTGTACACATTGAAGCTGCCTTGCGGGCACGAGCAAAACATATTAGCCCCCGAATGAAATACACTTTTTTTGCCAGATATGTTTTACCAAGTGCAAAACCATCACAATATTGTAGCAGCAATCAATACGGTGATTGTATTTTAAGGGCTCCCCATCAAAAAGGCTATTACTCTCTCTCGTACCTGGAGGCATCGCATCAAATTGTACTATTAAAAATCAGAAGTTTTCTATTCCACACCGAGAAAAGCTCTTTTGGCTCTTTATGCCCGGCAGCGTAAGTGTGCTGGGAGTGACTAACCTGCACGCGTCACCCTATTAGCAGCGCCGCGGCGGATGGCGCGCCGGAAGAAGACGCCGCTCGGTAGTTTCACGTGTGCACACAATCATACCACAGGTAGGGTTAACGTTCACGAGGGAGGATGAGTCAAAACCTAGACGTCGGCGCTCCCACGCGGCCTCTCTTTCTCGTCGACATTTAAATGAGTCAGTGAAACAAACGATTCCGCGGTTATTCGTTAACTCTCTCTCTCTCTCCGGTGTTTATGACGAGTCCTTCGCGTCGGACGCGTGTTGACTTTACGCAGCCCGAAAAAAAGCACTCCGACAAATCCTTTCTTTTCGGGGGCCGTACATCAATTTCCCTTAACCTTTCCGTCCCGAGGTGGAAGCCGAGACAACGATTCCGCATGACATCATTCTGAAAAGATTAATGTTACGTTGAGACCGTCTGAAGATCAATCAAACATCTCGCTTATGCTTGAATGTTAAAACAACAAGGAGCAGAGAACTGACTTGATGAAACGAAGAGGAGAAAAAAACACGTGTTTCTTTGATTTGTCCGGGCCAATTATGCGAGCGACGAGCTGCCATAACGAACCGCCTGTGATGTCAGTCAAAGGATGGTGTAGCAGCCATCCTGACGTCACAGCTGCAAACTAAACAGGATTACTTACGCCAATCGCTATGTAGCCGTACCAAGCGGCACCGGACGACGCGCTTTGGGTCCAGGGTCGTTGACTGATCTGGGCCCGATAAGCGATTTATCCCGCCGACGCTCCCTCGGTGTGTACCCTCACACGCCCCCCTGCCCATCCTCCCTGAAGATGAACACGGCTGCACTACACGGAACGAATGGACCCCCAAAAGCTCTTAATTAAACACCAAGACACACTCGAGAGATGTTCACCACCTAATGAGTTCAACCGGACACCATTTGGGAGACGGGGGTAATCTTCCACCAGGACCCCTCTAGACTCTCCCACACACAAATACAAAGTCATCCTCGCGAGGAAGAGCCACAGCAACTTCAAGTGTGAAAAACATGAAGAGAAAGGGCATGTGCCAAACACACATTCATTGTTTCTTGGAATCCGATTAAAGTGCCTCTATTTAATTGTCCAATCTATGTCAATTCTTTAGATTCCGGGGAAATTCGCAGAAGGAGGACGTTTTGTTACGGCTTCTAATAAACGAGTGAAAGGCGGCCGTATCGACTGAAACGTCTGCCGACAAAGTTCAGAAAGTTATAAAAGCAGCACTCTGGAGACGGCGGGTTTTCCCGGAAGACGCCGATACGACATTCGAGTCCGTGCCAAGAGTCGACTGCACTTTGTCGTTTCGGGCACCGAGACACCCAGCCAGGCTACCAAAAACGTCACCGGACTAACGTGATGAAGAGTGCCAGTCCAAAAATTCTAGGGGTCAATCAAGTAAGGGTTCAGTGCGGTCAATGAAGTTCGGCTTTAAGAAGGCCTACCTTCAATGTTTCCCAAGTTTGATGTGTTTTCTTTAGGTTTTTTGCTGTTGTTTATTTACTACCCCATCATTTATTCATGTTAATCACCCCCCCGCCTATTTGTGTTAATACATTTCATTGTAATTAAAGGCGGACGCAGCGCTCGTGGTTAATAGCGTTCCTGACTCGAACAAAGAACCTCGACTTCAGCGAGATTCAATTGGCTCGGTGAATTAATCTTTAAAGTATAACCTAATAGCTCATATTCGTTATATTCTCCCTAAAGGACGCGGTGCTCCATTCGAGTCATAAAACAATCATCCACATTTAGATCCGTTAATCCACTTCACGCCGCAACTATAAGCTTACGCCCTTATAGCAACCGGGTAAGCACATAATGCACACACAGAGAACGTTGTACTGGTTGCAGTGGTGACTCCACAGCGCTGTTTATAGGAGACCGGGCGAGAAACGTTCCTTGTTACCTTTCCTACACAACAGCGTGAGCACTATCGGGTGTCATCCATAGGGCAAGATACAGGGTTATATAAGCCATGCTTGCTAAGATGGGCATTCTTTTTAATTCGTAATAATAAACATTGTCATCCTTATATCTAATCTCCCGTGTGTGTGTGTGTGTGTGTGTGTGTGTGTGTAAATGGGGAAAAAAAAAAATCACATTGCGGTAAGTACTGCTGCAGATGAGCCATTCATTTTTTTTTTACGAACAAAGCGTTCACCTTGCGGCCTTCAACGGAACACAACAGAGTGCTTATGTTCCTCCGCTGCCAAAACATCTCTTATCACACACCGTGCTCTCTCATGCTCTTCATATCCCTGCTTTTTTTCCCTCTTCTTCGCCCATCAATTCACTCTCTCCCACCCCCCCCCCCCCGCACTCTCTATCTAGCTCTCTCGCTCTCAACTAACTTCGACCAGACAAAGCCGTGGACTCTCCAGCCCGACGAGTAGCTCGGGGTAGTGGCACCACTTAGGAGACAGAACATCCCGGCGCAGGAATACACAACACGCCACGCTGCCGCTTCTGGGGGGGGTTCTCACGTGGCCCCCCTGAGCAAGGACCTCGGTCGGACGCCGCCGCCGCCACCACCGTTACCGGTAGGCCTGTCTGCGTATTGACCAAGTCATAACCTTAATGGGGTTTTCATATAGCCACGGTATAAAATAAAAAGGCCCGGCCCCTGCTCTAAAAGACAACAAATGGAGCAGACGGGCGGGTGATGGATGCACTCTCGCCCGGCCCGATACTCCGCGCATCTTAGGTTGGCCCAAAATGGCCGCCGTCTGCAGATGCGCTGGGGCATTTACATTTGTCTTACTTGTGTGTATATTACTGTATATGTGTGATCATCATTTTTCTTTTTCTTAAATTTGTAAAGAAAAATGTCCATTTCGACGATTGTGCTGTGACAACCCAAATGTCCTGTCGTGGATAAATAATCTCTGAATTGCTCATTTTAATAGTTTTTTATCTCTTTTATATTTCTTAAAAGGTGATATGTGTAACACAATACTTAACATCATAAAATGATGATATGTCATAAGACGTGCAAGGAACTAAAAAAATGCGAAATCAAAAACACTGGCTTTTCCGACAACATTGCCACGTTGAGTATGTTCTTCGAAATTAGCATGGCGGGTCGGAAAACGTCCGTTTTTAGTTTTGGCCTGCGTGAGTCACGGTGCCTCCGAGTACCCCGGGTGGCCAATTGGCACACATACTGTACGTAGCGCGCAGTCAGCCACGGAGGCAAGCAAACGAATTGGATCAACCCGAGATCGGTACTAGATTATAGCCGACCTCAAAAGCCTCGTCCTCTTTGGAAAAAGCCCCATGACGGGAGCCTTCGCGAAAATGCGGGTAAATCTCGGAGTGACATTTGAACTTGAAGTACGCAGTTAGCCGACCGCTGGACTCGTCTGATCACATGACTCGTCGTTGGCTGTCATTTTCACAGTAGAATTACTTGCGGCTCGTCTTGTCGGCGCTCGTTCGTTCGAGTGTCCTCAACCTGGCAACGCATCCGCGTGAGGTTTGAAGTCTGGAGGAGGAGGAGGTCGGCGAGTGCAGATGACTCTACAGTGCCTTTAAGATACTCTTCTGGGCAGAAAATGTGGGTGTTTATATGTAAAAGACATTTGCGGTAGAGTAAAGATAACCTCATTTGATTACATAGATGCTGCTTTGTTCCTCGTTTGTAGTGAGCGTGCAGATTGCAGTCTGACTATTTTTACATTGGTTGAACCCTGAGCTATTTTCTCTCTATTGTCTATTCTCTCTATTATCGCTGTTGTTTCTTTTTATGGGAACCGCAGTGGCACGGACACACCAAGCACGGTGTATTGTGCCATAAGAAGGGCTCGCAGCGTGCTTTCATTTAGACAAAATACAAATCTATTTTATATATATTCCATTTAACTTTTTAAATGTTGAATAAACATAAACACCTATGAGGAGACAATACAAGATAAGTTAAGCAAGTAAAACAATAACCTGTCTAAGTGGATTGCTGCTTTGCCTATGAAATACCCTCAGATTTGTCCATTATATCAGCATTAGAAATAAAACACCAGAGACCAAAGGGGAGTAAAGCAAGGAAGACCGCGACTGAATTTGACGTTAGCGTCCCGCAAATATGTCAAATATGTGGTCCTATATGCGTTCATTCAAGTGTTGAAGTGAAGCGATTAATGTGTTCTGCTGCCGCACCGGTATGCACAAAGACCCTCGGCTGTGCCCGGTGAAAATGTGAGTGACGTTCGAGCGAGTCGATGAAAAAAAAAATAAATAAATGTCGAAAGGCGACGACCTCCGCGCAAACCACACAGCCGGGAGATCATTAAGGTGCTGTATTAACATGACCCCGGAGCGCCCTCCGTTAACCTGACCCTCGTCCTCCACCACCACCACCTTCGATAAACATTCTGCAGACTCCTCTTCTCTCCTCCGCTCTCTCCTCCCCCCTACATTTTACTCCCCACCCCCCTCTCTCTTCTCCTTCCCCGGCAGCCTAATTGCTCCTCTTCTTTTCCCCGGCGAAAAATAATCCAACGCACCTCACCGCCAGTTAAAAGAGTCCCCCCCCCCCCCGCGTCAGCCTCAGCCTCCGCCTCCGCCAAGCCTTCGAGTCAAGTGAGGGCTCTCTTGAATGAACGTTAAGTGTTGTGTTGTTGTGTTGTGTTGTCTTTGCATACCCTCGTAGACGCACACCACTCAAGGGTAATCCATCCGCGATCATATTTTTCGATCGGGCCTTTTGCAACCGTGGAGGTCTTCCTCAGCCTCTCGTCTCAACGCTGAAACGCTATTTCAGAATAGCATTTCAAAATTCCAAGGCTCAACTCACACAACTCTATTATACCGCACGGGAAAGAAATAGATAAAATAACATCTCGAGCTTTTCCCCTCGATGCCGTGCCGAAACAAACTACCCAACATCCATTGGCTACGATGTGTTTCACGATTTAATAAATAAAATATAATTAATATTATTACTAATTTTAAACGTTTAAAACCACATCGAAATTGTTTTTTTTTTTTTATCATCCTCTGGACCCGGGTATAGCAATGGTTAATTTAACAACCAAATAGCCATTTTCCTCAGCCAAATGTGCACAAAGTAAACTGGGTCAATCTTGCCGCTCGCTTTCATCACCGATACAGGAGGACTGCTTTCATCTCCGACACCAGAACACCCTGGTCCCTGCTCTCCACACACACAGACATACAGTAACACAACGTAGGCCCAGGGAAGGGGAAGAATCCCAACCCCAAAATCTTTAGAGAAGCAAATGCAGGAGTCGTTCCTCTTTGTGATTTGTGAAGCAAAGTTTTCCAAAGTTTTGGGAAGTCAATCATTGTCCACTTTCTCATTCATTTCAGTGCTTTTAATGCGCGCGTATTGGTGTTAAGGGAAGTGGACACTATTTTACTTTATAAAGACGTAATAAGTGACTTATATATAAGACTTCGTAACATGTGCTCGGGCCTCATGGCGGTGTAATAAAGACGGAAAGTACCAACACATTTTTAGCCAAGTGTCGCTAAGGCCACCTAGTTGACCTCCTACATGTTGAAACACATATAGTCTTAACACGTACCCATCCGCCGATGCTGAAACCTCACGCGGCGATGCTCACCTTCACACCGCGATGCTCACCCTCACGCACAGTGATCGGTGTAAAAAGTGATAAAAAATAACGCCGCTGACCTGGATATGTACTTTCATGTCTATCGGGTATAACAATAATAATGTTCTTTCATATCGAAACAGAATATCCATTGTGGGGGGCTTTTTTTTGTCTCGGCATAACCTTTCAGCCTTCACTGTCTACCTAGCCAAGCCTCTTTAAGGTAGTAGTGTGGAAATATAATAAGGTTCGGGACTTCTCCTTTTGAAATGGCATTGGAGAACTCGGGGAGAGGAGGCAATGGGGCCAATTAGCACCGTGTCTGAAGTGATCACTGATATGTCCATATGAGTCAGAGAGCAAATATTGTGCCACGGCCAATACAGTTGTAACCTTGGCCCTGTTTGTGAATGTGTGCACAGCAGCTTACTGTAACAGTGCGCTTGGCCTGGACCCGCTCTGCCCATCCTGACCAGTGTTGTTTACACACTAAACACAATTAGCCTTGTGTTGTGTTTGAGTGCCGATGCAGAAATTAGATGATTTGTCCGCAGGCGTGGGAGGGGGGGGGGGGGAGGATGAGATAGCCGGTGAGAGGAAAAAGAGGAGAGGAGTGTGGACCGGGAAGGAAGGAGGAAGGTATTTTACATAGTGTGGGGAAGCAAGAGAAGGGGTGAGAGAGAGACACATGAATTAAGAGAAATAGAGAGAGAGACATGAAGAGAGAGAGAGAGAGAGAGAGAGAGAAGAGAGAGAGAGACATAAATTAAGAGAAATAGAGAGAGAGAGAGAGAGAGAGAGAGAGAGAGAGAGAGACATGAAGAGAGAGAGAGAAGAGAGAGAGAGAGAGAGAGAGAGAGAGAGAGAGACATGGAGAGAGAGAGAGCGATGGAGGGAGAGAGAGACATGAAGATAGAGAGAGAGCGAGAGAGAGAGATGGAGGGAGAGAGAGAGACATGAAGATAGAGAGAGAGCGAGAGAGAGAGATGGAGGGAGAGAGAGAGACAGCGAGAGAGAGACAGAGAGAGAGAGAGAGGGAGAGAGAGAGAGATGGCAGACAGATATGGTGTGACTGGGACGGGTAGCAATGAGCAGCCATATATCACTGAACCTTTTTGGTTTTGTCTGCCGTTTGCCAGCAAAGTGGTGTAATCCATTTAAAATAAGTGCGTGTGTGTGTGTGTGTGTGTGTGTGTGTGTGTGTGTGTGTGTGTGTGTGTGAGAGTCACAGAGCGATAGAGATCAGGGAAGTAAAGGTGATTAATTTATCGAAGTCCCATCTCGGGTTTTATAGCGCTGCAGGGCTTGGTATTAGTATTCAAGTGAAAGCTCATCATCAGCTCATTATTATTGAATCGTTGATTCAATAATAATCATTACGAATGTATGACTGCAGCGAACGCAAAATGGCATTCAGAGCACACTTGACCTCCCTATTAGCACAATGTATTTTACACATAAAACAGGGCATTGGCATGGGGCATATGAGGAATGGGATTTGATCCTTTAGGATTCAGGTGATTAATCTTGTGAAAGTGACAAAAACACATGTAACAGCTGCATGGTGAAAAATGTGATGATATCATGAGATTTAATTACACAATGAATCCTGATGTTATGATTTTATTATATAATTACACAGTAAATCCTGATGTTATGATATCATGAGATTTAATTACACAGTGAATCCTGATGCTGTGATATCATGAGATTAAATTACAGTGAATCCTGATGTTATGATATCATGAGATTTAATTACACAGTGAATCCTGATGTTATGATATAACGACACAGTGAATCCTTATCCTTATACACATTATTGTTTTCTATTTTTTGTATCCAAAGCAACTTACAGCAAGTTCTCAGAAAGTTCTCAACATGGGTGGCCGCCGGTGGGAATGGAACCCCTAACCCCTAGCGGTGTGAACGCCAGGCTCGAGGGCACTTTGACGTTCACAAGATGTTCCCGTGTTTCAACACACAGCTTAGTTTAACCCTTCGTGTGTCTTTTGTTGCTGATTGTTTTCTGCATTAAAATAATCGCCGGTAGAAGTCGAAGTGGGACCCGGTTATCGTACACAATGCTCCATAATTTAGAAAATCCCCCTTCTTTTAAAACAATATTCCAG
>PIJE02002331.1:61204-73707 GCA_002895965.2 Coryphaenoides rupestris | reverse complement strand
AAAAGAGAGAGATCTGCAGCTACCAGTTGCAGTCAAGATGGACAGATTCTGAAAAGAGCTTGAACTGGAACTTCATGAATCAATCTTTTGGACCAGATAGCACGGCTGTGCTAAAATACTTGAACAGGCGAGCGAACAAGATTCAAGACCTTCGTCGCTAATCAGAATCTCAGCAATCCTGGAAGCACTCACAGACTTCACAGTGGAGATACTCAATACCACACTGAATCCCGCTGACCATGTTCTCAGAGGACAGACTGTTGAAGCATTTTGAAGTTGGATGCTGGCTTCAGACAGATTTTCTTGCTCCATACAGAAGATCAGTGGCCCAATAATACCAGATCCTGGAATGGTGGATGTCGACGACTCAGAGGTCAAAAAGAGTAGCTCGAGCACAACGTCATTCAGGTGCAAGACCCCAACAGATCCAGTGGACCAGTTGATGAAGCCACTTCTCATGCTGGATAAAAGCTCAAACGTGCTGTGGCCTGCTTCTGAAGCTGAAAGGGTTGCTAAAGAGCTGAAAGCAAAGAGAAAGAAGTACACATTAGGTGGAGAAAAGCAGAAGTGGATTCAGTTCAAGAAAGGCTTTCAAAAGGAACAACCTTACATGTGACGTTTGACAGAAGCAGAAACAAAAATCGTTAAGTACTGTCGAAACAAAGATTTTGAAGACGAACTTGACGATGCTGAGGAACATAAGAAGAGTGAAGAATAAGTAGCTCACTTTATAAGTTGAATCCAGTTATTCAAAAGAAGGAGTCATGAGGTGGAGGAAGGTTTGAGCGAGCGGCGATGCCAGATCATATCTAACAACCCAGCCCCTGCCAAAGCATTCATGCATCACAAGGCTTGTTGTTTGAGACACATTCATGACATTACAGCCTCACGACGTAAGGAACCACATGTTGGCTCCTACGGTCAACTGGTTCTAGCTGGATACCGGCTAACGGAGCCAATAGAACTTTCCTGTCCAAGTGCGTCGTCTGTAAGAGTTAACATGGAACAGCTGGCAAGCAACTCATGGCCAAATCTACCAATATGGCAGAGTTTCTGCCTGATGACCCTTCCATTCCACCGAGTTGGCCGTTGACTATTTCGGCCCGTTTTCCTGGTGAAAAGAAGGTAGGGTGCAAGTAAAGAGGAGGTACGGTGTCATCTTTACCTGTGCTCGCCAAACGAGCTGTGCATCTAGAAAGTTGGGCAACTTCTCTGACACTGAATGCTGCCTCAACGCAATAAGAGGTTCAATTGCCATGAAGAAAGGACAAGTCCAAGAGAGATGTACTCGGATAAACGGAACAACTTTCGTCGGCTGACAGTGAGTTTGAGGAAATCCAATTAAGAATGGATACCAGCAGATGCAAACGAAATTGCAATGCAAAGGTGTTCAGTGGCACTTCACCTCCAGCAGGTTCGACCATGCGAGGAAGTTGGAGCGGTTTGATCCGTTCAGTGAGAAAGACTCCTGAACGTTACCGTGAAGGAACAACTTTTGGATGACGAAGGTCTCCATACGTTGCTGTGTGAGGCTGAGGCGTTCATAAACAGCAGGCCCATCACAAAGCCATCTTCATAGACCTCAACGATTTTAGAGCTGTAACACCCAATCACCTGTTGTTTAACTCAAGGTCAACCCGAGTTACCTCCAGGAGTTCAACAAGGACGATAATATCTAACACGCAGATGGAAAGACAGGTTCCAAGTACCTTTCGACGTCTTCTGGAACGCTGGTGCAAGGAGTAAACTGACACAGCTTCAAGAACGCCAACGATGGTTCCCCGCCCGAAGAAACTTCTGCGTCGGTGATGTGGTGCTGATTGTGGACGACACATCTTCCCAGAAATTCATCGGCCTCTTAGGGAGGATCCTGGGAGACTTTTCGCGGGACAAGAAAGGCTTCGTTCGTCAGGTTAAAGTCAAGACCAAGACCAATTGAGCTTTGTCGCCCGATAAAAGCTATGTTTGCTCTAAA
Organism: Coryphaenoides rupestris; assembly: GCA_002895965.2. Lineage (NCBI taxonomy): Eukaryota > Metazoa > Chordata > Actinopteri > Gadiformes > Macrouridae > Coryphaenoides > Coryphaenoides rupestris. Next base: position 71,732 of record PIJE02002331.1, on the reverse strand, counting down.
GTCGGATGACAGTAATAGGACTGTTTCTAAAAAGGCTGTTCTCAAGTCCTCATGCATGGGTGAAGAACAAGAAGATTTCTTTTGATGTTTTGTGTTAGCATAACATGTATCAATACATGTAGGCTCCTTTAATTTAATGTAAGTTTGTCGAGTAATTGTTTCAAGAGAATTGATAACAATTAGGGGCCGGTAATGTAGGAGCCTAAATGCCTATTTGCTTTATTTAAGTTAATATTTTTATGATAATGGTTTGAATTTCATAAAGTGAAATAATATAATAGTCAATATGTGGTATTTTTTGAATAATACTGAATTTTATTTTGAGTTCACTTTCATTGTTTTGGTGGTATGCGCACATTTAATTACTTTTATTTTGAAGCGTACAGAGAAAACTTTATTTGCGTTAACTATGCTGTGACAATGACAGTCCAGGGTAAACAAGCGTGGAGCCACACAGTTTTTTGATTCTCGCTCTCTTATCTCTCTATAACCTCATGTTGTGGAAAAGGTTTTGTTTGTACTTTGCATTTGACAAGTATTTAGACGTCGTGGCTCACGAGCCTGGCTTATCTTTTCGATGATGAGGAGGGTACGAAGATTGAGGGAAGGCGGGAGCGTCAAGCTGAGCTTCACTATTAGAACTATTTGATCCTACAATTATCTTTCATATTCATCTTCACCATCACAGGATAGTGGCCATCATAATTAATGTCCTAATTCATACAACGGTAATCATAAACTCCTAATAAACCCATTATCATTTTAAAGGCGCTTGGTTTATCATAAAAGCAAAGCCAGCAGATTAAAAATGTATGCACGTCTACCACAAGACCGCACTGTCACCGTGTCTATATTGAGCATGAAGTGAACCTCCTACTTGTAGGTAATATGATCAAACGACAGCTTAATACAATACTAGAGGGCAGCTTGAGGTTGCCAAATTCAGTAAATGGTATTCAAAGCCTTGAACGAGGAAGAAGAAGGGCAAGCACGGGAGATCGTGTCTCTTGCATAGACTGTAAAATGAATGGTAGTAAAGGCTACGAAAAAGATGCGCCGTTAAAATCCGAAATGATACATTCTCAATTATTACGGTTTATAGGTTACCTATTAGTCGACCTCTGGACGAAAGCTTTTTGTTGCAATCTCCTGCACTGATACCTAGCCCATTTGTCATAACAAGTCCCATGAACCGGTTTAATGTGGGACATTGAAATATGATTAGAGGAGCAATCTTGAAGGTGGCATTTGTTAAAAAAAAATGCAATCCAAGTGTCATTTTACAGCTCCTATTCTTAGCAAAATCACGGTTGGAAGACTAACTGACACGACCACTTAATTCCTGCATATATCTACTATAACAATATGTAGTGATTCTATGATGGGTCATCTCGCTGGTGCATCACTGGGTGGATAATCCTTAATGACGGGTCAGGCACTTAGATTTTTTTGTTAGTGGTACCAACAAACAATGTCTCGCAAAGTCCAAGATACATTTAGGGGGAAACTGTGGACGACTTGCACCCTTCGCTGACCCGGTAATTACAGGTCAGTAGGTTCTGGTTGTCTAACCTCTCCTCCGCCTTTTTGAAAACCTGCCTTTCAGATGCAAGCGAAGGTTCAGGGGAAGCTACTTGTGGTCTGGAAGAGTCCTTTGGTCCACAGCCAAACTGAAAGCTGTGTGCTTCATGTCAACTGGCATGGCAGCCTCACTACGTCACTGAAGAGGCAAAGAGACTCAGAGAAAGGCTCACATTTTGTCACGGCGTCTCGAGAAAGCCATGCCAAATAACGGGAGCAACACAAAAGTTCAATTCAATCAAAAAAATAAAATTTTTTATTTTTGGAAAACCAAACCCCCCGGACACACACAACTATGCAACATTAACAAATATACATCTCTAAACATGGGACAGGTGGTTATTGGGAACACCGGGCCCCAGAATAGGCAACGAACCACATCCAACTGGGTGTATGTGGAACACTTGTTGTTCCACATACACTTTATCACACTAGACCCCAGATCTAGCCTCTTAAGGAGTGGTTGGAAGCCAATAAAAATGGCTATGAATGCCAAGCCCGGCAGCAACAGAGCATAAATTCACTTAACTAATGGCAACTAATTACAATAAATAATCTCAACATATAATAATCTAATAATAATAAATCCTTTGTAAATCCCTTTTCTTTTTTGGTTGTTTTAGGTTCAGGTTTCTAATTAGTTTTGTCAATTATCAATTAAGATGAGACCGGTATATATTTTACTAGGTTCCATGGTCTAATTTATCAGGACTAGACCTATTTACTTCAGCTATTTTTAATATTCTACGTTAACTCTTTTTTGGTTTCAGTTGAACAGGTGAAGTACCACCTTTAAAGTCCCCTTTAAAGGGGAAGTCCTGTTCATTTTTAAAGGGGTCAAATAATTTCCTATTTATTACCATGAATGAATTACTATGAACTGAATATCTATGTATTGCTATTTATCTATTTATTGCTATTTATCTATTTATTGCTCTATATGAACCTGGGTTACATATGCAACTAACACACACCAAACCTAGCCTAACTTAACCCTAACTTAACTTAAACCTAACCTAAATGAACCACCCTAACCCAACCCTAACGCTGGCGCAGCAGTGGTGGGAAGCAGCAGCACAATGTCCTCCGCAGGTTGTGGAAGAAGGTCCTTGTCTTGCTGCGTTTGACTGGGACCTCTGAAAATCAAGAGGAAAAAAACATGAATGGATGACATCACACATCTGAATGAAGGAACAAAAGGACAGCGACTGTCGACTTGTTATGGACCTGACTGGATACGTGTGGCTGGCGTGGGAGCTGCTGAAGAGTCGGCCTCTGGGACCTCAGGTGGGGTCACAAAGGAGGAAGAACTGCAAAGTGATACGCACACACACGCACACGTGCAAACACACACACACACACACAATATGTTTTATTCTAATACATATGTGTAAATTGCTCGTGTAATACTTTGTCAGTGATTTTGTATTGAGGAATGACATGTATGGTGGATAACTTTGCAGGACCCAAGGGTCAAATCAGTACAGCTGCTGTATTGAAGGGAACACACATTAATCCCTCATAGGTGAGCTCACCTGGATGCTTCAGCACAAGACTCCAGCTCCTGCTGTGGCCTGTGCTCAGTGGAGACCCTGCAGAGAGGACTGCTGTCCCCTATGCTGCTCAAGTGCATACTATCAGTGTCGTAGATGGAAGAAAATCAGTCAGTATCCACAGATGAACACATGTCTTAAATGGCAAGGTTACAACAGGACACCTACCTGGATCCATTGCTGTCATAATCAACAATCATCAGGTCTGTGGACAGCACGGGAGGCTCACTGTTCCATGAGAGCCTTGCGGACACGTCTCTGCAAGGACATCCGTCATTAAACTAGTGATGGATGTTCTGCAGCACACCGATGAACACATGCCTTAAATGGATCGGTTACAACAGGACACCTACCTGGATCCACTGGCGTCATAATCATCACTGACCCCGGAGCTGATGATCGAGGGCAGGTCTGCAGACAGCACGGAAGCCTCCCTGCCACATGCGAACCTTCCGGACAGGTCTCTGCAAGGAAATCCATCATTAAACTAGTGATGGATGTTCTGCAGCACACAGATGAACGCACTTCTTGAATTGATAGGTTACTGGTTTATTTCACTTTAATAACTTAGCCCGAGTCTGTATAACTGAACATCCGATTTATTCAGAACCACACGTTTCAAAACACCAGAATACATTGAGAAGATGAGAAGTGGACTGAAATGCTTCCCAGGGGAGAAAATGGGGGGGGGGGAGGTTGGGCTGGTCTCTCGGGACCTGATCTCCTTCAAACACAGCAGTAGCTGGAGGAAGGAGGAGGAACTGAAGGAAAAGCTGTCCCTGGTAGCACACACTTGAGTTCAGCAGAGTTCTGTTCATACGTTAACACAGATGCAAGCCGTGCTATCAAAAACCCTGCGTTGGATTAAAGTTCTTGATTCTTGAAATCTTGAATCCTTCACAGCCTTCCTTGACATTTTACTTTAATCAGTGAGTCGAAAGAACTAAAGTGATACAAGTACAAAAGCTGAAGGTATCTTAAGGCTGCTGCAACGCCTCGTCCTCATCCACCTGCTTCGTTGTCACAGGAAGAAGTGCATGAAAAATTGTAAAACAAGAGGTGAGATTCTGATCACTTCTTACCAGGTCTTAAGCCTGCACTGTACAAGCGTTGCCATTAGGAAACTCTAGCAGCTTGAGTTGTAGCTGTAGTTATAGCTATATCATTTTCAGACAATAGTTAATGTCTGCTTTTTTTCCAGTGGAAAAAGTTTGGGCAAGGGCAAGTAAAATATTGAATATTGATTCCTCACCTCTGCAATATCATATATCAGACTCAACGCAGTAATCTGACGATGGAGAAAACTGTCTTTTAGTGAACTATTCTTCCCAAAAGGCAGTGAGGTAGACAGACAAGTGGAATGGAACAGTGCTACCTTGAGTGTCCACCACAGCTCCTTGTTGAAATACTGCATGGTCTTTGTGCCAGCAGCCAACATGTGGTGGGGAAACGGACCCTGCGTCTCAGATATGGACGCCAGCTGAAACACAAGACACAGATATTAATTCAGAATTTAAATCATACAAATCCATCATTTACCTACATGCAAAGAGTGATTATTACCGGACTATGAGATGCATTATTATTATTATTATTATTATTTTATTATTATTATACTTTTTGATGACATTGGGCAGGTATGTGGTGGTCTGTGATCTGTCTCTGTTTTACGTTTTGAGCTCCTGTTGTAAGTGTCCTGTCTTAATCTTATCTCTTATCAAATAGCAGTAAACTGTTAAAGGTAACACAGTTTACTGCTATTTTATAAGAGATAAGATAAGATAAGATAGAACTTTATTAATCCCGAAGGAAATTCTTGTGCCAGGTTGCATAGCAATACAGTATTTCACGACGCGATCGGAATCCCCAAGCCTGACATCACCTGCTGGGAGAAGCAGAGTGAGCGGCGAGGGCGGCTGGTCATGCGGCCCGACCAGATGTACGGCAACGTGGTGAACATCGGCCAGCTGGTCATCTACAACGCCCAGGTGTGGGACACGGGCATCTACACGTGTGTCGCACGCAACCTCGCCGGGGCCGTCCGCGCCGAATACCCGCCGTCTGTCATCCGGCGGACGGAGAACGACTTCTCCGAGGACCCCGAGATGCCCATGGGCCGGCCGTTCTCGCCGGCCGACTGCCTGGCTGAGGTGAACCGCCGGGAGTGCAGCAAGGAGCGCCACGTGGACTGGCACTACGACAGCAAGCTCAGCGGCTGCGTGGCCTTCAGCAACGGCGGATGCGAGGACAGCCGGAACCGCTTCGAGACCGACAAGGAGTGCCGGGCGTCGTGCCAACGGGAGGGCACGGGGACCTGCTCCCTCCCTGCCGTCCAGGGACCCTGCAAGAGCTGGTAGGCCAGGTGGGCCTGGAACTCCCTGATGAAGCAGTGCCAGTCGTTTGTCTACGGCGGCTGCCATGGTAACCTCAACAACTTTCGGCGCAAAAAGGAGTGCGAGGCCAACTGCCCCCAGCCTAAGAACCGGCCGTGCAGGACGTGCTGCGTGAAGAGGAAGATGGTGTCAAGCCTGTGCCGCAGCGACTTCGCCTTTGTGGGGCGGCTGACGGAACTCATCGAAGACCTGGACTCCGGTATAGCCCGCTTCAGCCTGGAGGAGGTGCTGCGAGATGAGAAGATGGGCCTGAGCTTCTTCAACACCAAGCACTTGGAGGTGACCCTCGCCAAGATGGACTGGAGCTGCCCGTGTCCAAACATCACCATGGAGGAGAGCCCCTGGCTGGTGATGGGTGTGGTACAGGACGGCACGGCCATCATCCAGCCAGACCATCACCGACCGCAGGCTGAGGAAAGTGCGGGAGGCGCTCAGCAAAAACACCTGTGATGTTTGAGTTTGCCTGCAGGATTAGCTTGGTTTGCCAATGGAACTGTCACAGTTCGTCACCGATCCCCGAGTCACACCAACACAGACACAAGAGGCCAAAGAATCGAATGTACAATATTTAATAACGATTAAAAGTTACAAGCTAAGAGAATAAAAAGATAAAAAGATCGTTCTCCTAATCTACAATCCTACGGTCCCACAATCCTCTGGCCAGAATGTCTCTCACGAATAGTTCACAGTCACGGGTATTCCATTCCTACGGCGTTGTCTGGTTCTTCCCACGCTGCCTCTCCACGGATGTGGAAGCCGGGCGTTGCGCTGGTCCTTTGTTCTCCTCTGGACACGCCCAGGGACCGAGCCCCCCAGGTGAGCCTCGTTCTTCTTTATATATCCAATCAGTCGCATTCATGGACCAATGACTGGGGGACAATTGAAATGGGGAGGAGGGCGCACCCGGGGGAAAGGCGCCGCGTGGAAAAGGTCCAAGACGCCGCCAATTATTCACACCTGAGTCCACGCCAAACGTCCACTCTGGCAACACCGCAAACAACAAATCACTGCAACTGGGTTAACACATCAAACAATTATATTCAAGTCCATGCACAAACAATAACTCACGAACATTTGCACCAATAAAAATTAAATGCTATTCTGGCTCATCTTATGCAGTAGCCTGAATACTGAATACTGACAACACATTTTGTAATGAACAGAACATATTGCTATTTGTAACAGTTAACTATGAAACTTACTATTACTTTTGGACCAATACAAATTAAATGCCATTCTGGCTCATCTGCATCACACTTTTACAATACAAACAGGTAAAGCTTTTGCAGTAGGCCTAATGTCCACTCAAGTCAGTGTGATGGTTGTGACTGAATACTGTCTGCAAGTTCTTTGTAGTTTGGTTCATAGCTGCAGACAGCCAGTCTGATGCAGTCTGTGAGGTGACCATCAGTGAGGCAGCTCCTATACTTAGATTTTATTATTTTCATCTGTGAAAATGCCATTTCACAGAGGTAAGTGGATCCAAAGTAGGCACTCACTTTTAGTGCACATGCAGTCAGGAGGGGAAACTTCTCTCTGCTCACAAGTCCCCAAAAATCACTGTCCCTTGATCTTGACTTCAGTTCTATGTCATTTTGCAAATCAATGATCTCCATATCTACACCACTTTGCAACCCAAATACCTGTTGGAATTTGGCTGATACCTTTTCCACATCAGTGGACTGAAATGGGTTTGAAACGAATGTAGCTATGTCTTCCATGATGTCTAACTCACCAAAACGCAACTTTGTCCAGATGGGCGCAGTACTGATCTGGGTGAAAAGCATCCTTGTCTTTGATGGCTTGAGACATTTTTTCCAGGTTGGGAAAATGTGTTAGCTTCCTGCTTTTTCGATGTGTGGTCCAAACACAGAGCTTGGCCTTGAACGCATTCACTGCGCTTATCATATGGGACAGATGTCTGTTTTTCCCCTGGAGGTCAGTGTTGAGTGCATTCAGTTTCGTCGTTATATCTGTCATAAATCCCAGGTCAAGTAGCCACGCATCATTGGACAATTCTTCGTGCACCTCATTCCTAGTTGACAGAAAAGTCTTTATATTTGGCAGCAGGTCAACAAAGCTCTGTAGCACTTTGCCACGACTCAGCCAACGAACATCAGCACGGAGAATCAAGTCTCCATAAGAGGCGTCGAGCTCATCCATCAATGCCTTGAATAAGCGATGTTGAAGAGCTTTAGCTCGAATCGAGTTGATCAATTTGACCACCAATGACATAACGTGCGAAAAATCCAATACCTTCCCAACCAAGGCCTGCTGGTGAATAACGCAGTGATAAGTCATAAATTCTGGAAAAGCGGGATCATTGCGGCACAGTGCTACAAAGCCCAAGCGCACCGCGCTGGGGCCACATCAGTAGTGATTGCTACCAGTTTAATAATGGGAACTTTGTTGTCTTGGACATATTTTTTTAACTCTTTAAAAATATCCTCACCCCTTGTTCTGTCCTTTAAGTGTGAAAGAGTGAGAAAGTCCTCCTTAGTTGTAAAATCCTGGAAAACCATTCTGACGAACACAATGAGTTGGGCTGTGTCTGTAACATCCAGCGATTCATCCAATTTAACTGAAAAATATTCACAACGTGCCAAGTCCCTTAACACCTGCTGATCCACGTCTTCCGACAGTGATTCAACCCTTCTTGTCACCGTCGCAGGGGCGAGCGGGACACTGCTTAGTGCTGCCGTTGTTATGTGCGGACCTCCCTCCACACCCGGCGACACCGTCGGAGATGGGCCTGGACCGACGGGACCGCGTCCTCCGACTCCTGGAGCGAGAACGGCGGGGGCTGGTATCCCAGGGAGGCCTCGAACGGGGACCTGCCGGTGGCCTCGCAGACCAAGGCGTTGAGGGAGTACTCAACCCAGGGCAGGTCTCCGCTCCAGGAGGTGGGGTGGAGAGCCGAGACGCAGCGCAGAGCGGACTCCAGGCTCTGGTTGGCGCGCTCAGCCTGGCCATTCGTCTGCGGGTGGTATCCTGAGGAGAGGCTGATGGTAGCGCCGATCCCCTTGCAGAAGGCCCGCCAGACCTGGGAGGTGAACTGCGGTCCACCACAACGCTCGGGAGCCCGTGGAGACGATAAACGTGCTGAGTGAGGAGTTCAGCCGTCTCCGCCGAGGATGGGAGCTTTGGGAGTGCCACCAGATGCACCGCCTTGGAGAATCGATCAACCACGGTAAGGATGACTGTGTTCCCGCGGGAGGGGGAAGACCGGTCACGAAGTCCAAGGCGATGTGGGACCATGGACGGCTGGGAACCAGGAGAGGACGCAGGAGTCCACCTGGAGGTTGGTGTGAAGCCTTGCTGCGGGAGCATACTGCACAGGCCAGCGACGAACTCCCGGACGTCAGCTCCCAGAGACGGCCACCAGAACCGCCGAGCCAGGAAGGAGTGTGTGCGGTGGACTCCCGGATGACATGCCACCCTGCTCGCATGACCCCACTGAAGCACCCGGGACCGAACCGAGTCGGGCACAAACAACCGGCGGGGGGGCCCGTTGCCTGGGTCGGGTTGGGTGCGTTGGGTCCTCCTTGACCACCCCCTCAATGTCCATTGTGACCACCCCGATGACGCACGATGCAGGGAGAATGGGCTCAGGCTCCTGGGCGCTCCTCTCCGGTTCGTTGAGACGGGATAAAGCGTCCGCCTTCGTGTTGCGAGACCCTGGTCGGAACGTGAGCGTGAACTCGAACCTCTCCAGGAAACTGAGCCCACCGTGCCTGGTGGGAATTGAGACGCCTTCGCCGTGCGGATGGAACGTCAAATTCCTCGTGGCCGACCAGACCCAGCGTGGGGTGCTCCGAACCCCTCCAACCCAGTGACGCCACTCCTCAAACGCCCCCACCACCGCCAGTAGCTCCCTGTTACTGATTGTTCATAATTCTCCTCGGCCGGTGAGAACCCGGCGGAGAAAAAGGCACAGGGATGCAACGTTTGGTCCTCCGCTGACCGCTGGGAGAGAACAGCGCCGATACGGTATCCGAAGCATCCACCTCTACTACGAACTGCCGGGCGGGGTCAGGATGGAGGAGGACCGGGGCGGTGGTGAAGCGCTCCTTTAGTGCCGCGAAGGCGGTGCTGGCCGCTGGCGTCCAGTGATAGGACCGCAGCGTGGAGGTGAGGTGCGTCAGGGGGGCAGCTACTCGGCTTGTAGTTCCGGATGAACCGGCGATAAAAAATTGGCAAACCCGAGGAAGCTCTGTAGCTGCTTACGGGTAGAGGGTTGGGGCCAATCGACCACTGTCCTGATCTTACGGGGGTCTGGTCGGATCAGTCCTCCCTCCACAATGAGCCCCAGGAACTCCACTGATGGAGAATGGAAGATGCATTTCTCCACCTTGAGAAACAGCCGGTTCTCCAGGAGACGCTGGATGACCATGCGCACATGCTGGACGTGCTCCTCAGCGCTCCTGGAGAACACCAGGATGTCGTCAAGGTAGAGGACCACAAATACATCTAACATGTCCCTGAGCACATCATTCATCAACGCCTGAAAGACGGCGGGGGCATTGGTGAGGCCGAAAGGCTTCACGAGATATTCGTAATGCCCCCGGGGAGTCTTGAAGGCGGTCTTCCACTTATCCCCCTCTCGGATGCGCACAAGGTGGTATGCGCTCCCGCGGGTCCAACTTCGTAAAAATGGTCGCCCCGATGAGGGGTTCGAAGTTGGAACTCATGAGGGGGAGGGGATATTTGTTTTTGATGGTTATGTTGTTCAGCAGCCTGTAGTCTATGCATGGCCTCAGGTCCCCATCCTTCTTCTTCACGAAGAAGAACCCCGCTGCCACCGGGGATTGGGATGGACGGATGAGACCCTCGGCCAAGCATTCCTGCAGGTAGCCGTCCATCGCCGCCTTCTCCGGCCCTGAGAGATTATATAGGCGACTGGCCGGGAGGGGAGTGTCCGGACGGAGCTCGATGGCGCAGTCGTAGGGCCGGTGTGGAGGGAGAGATCGGGCGCGCTCCTTGCTAAATCTCCTAAATTTT
>PIJE02002331.1:8254-54278 GCA_002895965.2 Coryphaenoides rupestris | reverse complement strand
ATAATAGCTGGGATAAGAGCAGAAGTACCATTCTGAGTGCAGTACCAACATCTAAGAACATACAATATGCTAAACAATGTACTGTTACGAATGCCAAGACGTACAAACATGCAAGTTAGTGCTAGGGTTACGAGAGGGAAGGCGGCGGGGGGGGGGGTTATGCAGAGTCTTTCTGTACCCGCGATGTGTCTACAGAAGGACGTGTAAATAGACAAATACACACAGAGAAAGTCAGATCGTTAGGCAAATTTGAAGTCGTTTCTGTGTGTAAAAAGTTATTACACCGTGGAAGGGAGATTTTTTTGTAGTTTTTTTTCCCGTAATAAAATGGGCCAACTTGTACACGGTTGGCTCGGTTTGACCCGAGAGAGTTGGCTCGCGCTTCCATAAACAACGGTTGGTCACAGGTCGGCCCTTGTCCTGTACGACCCAATTTTATTTCACAAGGTGATGCGGTCGTGTGTCGACAGCCCGCCATTTCAGCGCCGTTGACGAGCGACCTGACCTCATATACTTTCCACCTAATGCGTCACTGTAATAACCCCATAACCGCCCTATCTGTCCGGGCCTACATGGCACCTACCGGGACAAATATATTTGTATTTGCTTTGTAGAATATTACAGTTTTTCAAAATGTCTTCTTTCTGCCATTTTTTAGAGCGAGCCGAAATTATATTTGAATCTTCAATGTTATGCGCCAATGTCATAAAAGCACATTCCTTGTTCGTAAAAACGAAGGCAATAAAGCTGTTTCTGATTCTGAATATGCTGTATCTACGCTGGCAATCTTAATCCAAAAAATGCCGGGGATTCTTTTCTGACATTTTAAGAGATACCGTCTGTAAACCTGAGGATTTGTATATAGATGTATTCATCATGTAGACTAGGCCAGGTTTGAAGCCCAGTAACTTTCAAATATGGCGATATTGGAATGTTAAGCCATACAGGCCCTTCGTGCGAATTTCCATATTATTACCGAAGTGTATTCTTTTGGTGCAGGCTTTATTCAAGGTGACATTGCATTTAATGCATTACGGTACGACAATATGCTGAATGTGATTATATGGCACCGATTCAGCTTGTCATTTATCACAAGGGTTAAATAAATACAAGCTGATTTAGATGTGACTATTCTCTCGTCTCTCCCTCCACAGGAAAACAAAAGGCGGGACTCTGCTTTGCATATTCCCGGACACCGACGGACTCGCAGATAAGACGGGATTGAAATGAGAGGGGGCTTTCGCTGGCACCTCCCTCACCTGCGACACCTCTGTGGAAATATTATTTACGACCCTAAAACAACTTCCCGACAGATTCCCGATATGTATTTATTTGTCATGATAGCCAAGTGTCCACACACTCCTATGTGTGTGGACAACTATGAACAACTATGAATATTCAACGGACGCGCGCTTTAGAAGCGGGAAATAAAGAACAGGTGCGGGGATGGGTGGTGGTGGGGGGGGGTTTAGGTTTGGGGGCGAGAGGGATGGGTGGGGGTGGAGAGAAAAAAGAGTAAGGGAGAGTTAACATTAATTAATATTCTTTGCCGTAAAAATGAAAGCAAGACCTGGGCTAATTTCAAAGGACAATTAATCATGGTGCTCAGTAATTACACTGGGGAGTTTACAAATTATTTTTTCAAAGGGGCGCGAGTAACGAAAAGGAGATAATCCACCAGCCATCACGGTGACTGGCTTACCACCAATCCCCAACCGAAAGAGCAATTAGAGCAAACAGCGGCCGAGCAGTAATTGTGTACCGGCGAGGAGATGAAGATGAAGGCAGAATTTTAATTGCGGTGGAAGAAAGAAGATCCTCTCTACGCACCTGATGAGCGAGAGGAATGGGCTGGCCGGAGCAGAGTATATAACACCTCCAGGTGCTGCGGCTAAAAATACCACCGCCGCCGCTGCACTCGGTGCTGGAGAGTTGCTGGTGGGATAGTGTGACATGATCTGGGCATCTAGAGCAGGTCATTCCTCACCGCCGCGAGCTTAGCTGCAGCTAGCCTTAGATAACGATCTGTTACTAACTGCAGCTAGCTATCTGATGTCTGTAGCTAGCTATTTGAAATCTGTAGCTGTCTGTAGCTAGCTATCTGTAGCTGTCTGTAGCTAGCTATCTGATGTCTGTAGCTGTCTGTAGCTAGCTATCTGTAGCTGTCTGTAGCTAGCTATCTGTAGCTGTCTGTAGCTAGCTATCTGATGTCTGTAGCTGTCTGTAGCTAGCTATCTGTAGCTGTCTGTAGCTAGCTATCTGTAGCTGTCTGTAGCTAGCTATCTGTAGCTGTCTGTAGCTAGCTATCTGATGTCTGTAGCTGTCTGTAGCTAGCTATCTGTAGCTGTCTGTAGCTAGCTATCTGTAGCTGTCTGTAGCTAGCTATCTGATGTCTGTAGCTATCTATCTGTAGCTGTCTGTAGCTAGCTATCTGATGTCTGTAGCTATCTATCTGTAGCTGTCTGTAGCTAGCTATCTTGATGTGCTGCTATAGCTGTGATAGCTGATGTCTGTAGCTAGATATCTGTAGCTAGCTATTGCTGAGCTGATCTGTAGCTGTCTGTAGCTAACTATCTGTAGCTGTCTGTAGCTAGCTATCTGCAGCTAAATATCTGTAGCTCGCTATATGTAGCATGTCTGTAGCTAGTTATCTGTAGCTGTCTGCAGCTAACTATCTGTAGCTAGCTAGCTTGCTGGAGCTATCTGTAGCTACTTATCTGTAGCTAACTATCTGTAGCTGTCTGTAGCTAGCTATCTGCAGCTAAATGTCTGTAGCTAACTATCTCGAGCTGTTTATCTGCTGTAGCTAGCTATCTGTAGCATTCTGCAGCTAGTTATCTGTAGCTGTATGTAGCTAGCTATCTGCAGCTAAATGTCTGGAGCTAACTATCTGTAGCTATTTATCTGCTGTAGCTAGCTATCTGCAGCTGTCTGTAGCTAACTCTCTGTAGCTAGCTAGCTGTAGCTGTCTGTAGCTACCTGTCTGTAGCTACTTATCTGTAGCTAGCTATCTGTAGCTAGTTATCTGCAGCTAAATGTCTGTAGCTAGCTATCTAGCTGTCTGTAGCTAGTTATCTGTGGCTGTTGGTAGCCAGCTATCTGCAGCTAAATGTCTGTAGATACATTTCTGTAGCGATCTGTCTGCAGCTAGCTATCTGTAGCATTCTATAGCTAGCTATCTGTCGCTAAATGTCTGTAGCTAACTATCTGTCGCTATTTGTCTGCTTTAGCTAGCTATCTGTAGCTGTTTGTAGCTAGTTATCTGTAGCTAACTATTTGCAGCTAAATGTCTGTAGTTAACTATCTGTGGCGAGCTAATATCTATGGCTAGCTACCACAGCGCCTGGCGTGCAGACAGGACCTACAGGTGCCGGAGTGCTGAGCGTAAACAAGAGTGACATTATAAACATCGCTATGTGCAGCGCACCGATCGAAAATATGAAATGGAGCCTATAGTAAACACTATGCCCACAACGATTTATATTGACGAGTTGTAATTGACCGTCGCCTTCTCATTTCTCAATTTCACAGTACAGACGCCCACTCGCTTAGCTGGGGGGCTTACAGTAGCCTACCTTTGGCTAACTCAGAATAGCAGTACGCAGAGTGAAGCCCGCTACATATAGATTGAAGGCACATCATCTCTGCCCCCTGCCTGTTATTTCACCAGTTTGAATTTTGAGTAGAATTTAGCTTGGTTTTTTTTGAGGCGGGTAATCAAATTACTTGAAAAAGTCAAAATCCTACTGGGTGCCGTGTATGCTAGCCGCTGGCTAATTACCCAGTGACCTTTTCGCTCAGTGCACTCGCTGGTACCAACATCACCAACAACTTTTTAAACGAATAAAGAACGTGAAACTGCTTGAAAATTGGTCTGTAAATTAAATGAAATTAAATATATTGTAACGAACACCGCGGAGGAGCAGGCAGAGAGGAGGCGGACGCGGAATATAATTAACCTTTTATTAACCCAAGAACAAAGAACCACTTGAATCACTCGAACTCCTGAATTAACTCAACCGCATGGCAACACCCACGTGACACACACAACTTCCCATAATCCCTCGGGGCCCTTTACGTCATCTAGCGGCTGTATGGTGGCCACGCCCCCCCCCCTGGCCGCTACAATATATTCCTAATTCATTGGCAGAGGTCCCAGTTTCTGTTTTCCCAGCAGGAGCACAAATTAAGCTGTAGCTATCTGTTGCTAACTATCTATAGCTAACAATCTGTAACTAACTATCTGTAGGAGATTTCAGTTTTTTTCTGATGGTATCTAAAAGCCCACATCAATGTCAGGCCATGTCAGGCCATCAGGCTGCTGAACAAGTTCGGCATCAATGTTAAGAGCTAAGTGCTAGTGCTAAGTGTTACTGCTAGTGCTAGTGCTAGTCCTGGTGATAAGTGCTAGTGTTACTGCTGGAGCTAGTGCTGGTAGTAGTGCTAAGTGTTGGTGCAGTGTATATATCCAGGAGGGAGGGAAGCTCACCTCCAGAATCAAGAATCAGAATCAGAATCGCTTTATTCGCCAAGTAGTTTTCACATACGAGGAATTTGCTGTGGTTGTTGGTACATACAGACAACATAGGAGTAATAATAATAAGAATTAAAAAGCATAAAAAAGCAAGTAGTGTAAAAACGACAATAAGCATAAATATAAAATAAAGTAGAATAGTATGAATGGATATGTACAATACAGAATGATTTATGAATGATGATATACAATATATACAATGATGATATACAATTATATACAATGATGATATACAATTCAGAATGATTTATGAATGATGAGATATTTACAATACAGAATGATGAGATATTTACAATACAGAATGATTTTTCAGAATATGGAACGGGTGTGGGCTGTGCGTTATTGTCATGTGTACTGTCTATGGAGGCGGGATAAGAGTCTGTGTCAGTGGGGGTCCCGGGCCTTGTTAATGAGGCTAACTGCAGATGGGAAGAAACTGTTTTTGTGGCGAGAGGTTTTGGTCCTGATGGACCGCAGCCTCCTGCCAGAGGGAAGTGTTTCAAACAGTTTGTGTCCGGGGTGAGAGGGGTCGGCCACAATCTTTCCCGCACGCCTCCGGGTCCTGGAGGCATACAGGTCCTGGAGAGATGGCAGATTGCAGCCAATCACCCTCTCTGCGGAGCGGATGATACGCTGCAGTCTGCCCTTGTCCTTGGCGGTGGCAGCAGCGTACCAGATGGTAATGGAGGAGGTGAGGATGGACTCGATGATGGGAGTGTAGAAGTGCACCATCATCGTCTTTGGCAGGTTGAACTTCTTCAACTGCCGCAGGAAGAACATCCTCTGCTGGGCTTTTTTTGTGATGGAGCTGATGTTCAGCTCCCACTTGAGGTCCTGGGAGATGATGGTTCCCAGGAAGCGGCAGGACTCCACAATATCGACTGGAGAGTCTCTCAGGGTGATGGGGGTGAGTGGGGCTGGGTTCTTTCTGAAGTCTACAACTATCTCCACTGTCTTCACAGCGTTGAGCTCCAGGTTGTTCTGACTGCACCAAGTCGCCAGATGGTCGATCTCCCACCTGTAGGCGGACTCATCCTCACCAGAGATGAGTCCAATGATGGTGGTGTCATCCGCGAACTTCAGGAGCTTGACAGACTGGTGACTGGAGGAGCAGCTGTTGGTATACAGGGAGAAGAGCAGAGGGGAAAGAACACAGCCTTGGGGGGAACCGGTGCTGATGGTCCGGGAGTCAGAGATGTGTTTTCCCAGCCTCACGTGCTGCCTCCTGTCAGACAGGAAGTCTGTGATCCACCTGCAGGTAGAGTCAGGCACGCTCAGCTGGAGAAGCTTGTCATGTAGCAGAGATGGGATGATTGTGTTGAAAGCAGAGCTGAAATCCACAAGCAGGATCCTGGCATAGGTTCCTGTTGAGTCCAGGTGCTGGAGGATGAAGTGAAGGGCCAAGTTTACTGCATCGTCTACAGATCTGTTGGCTCTGTAGGCGAACTGCAGGGGGTCCAGGAGAGGGTCTGTGATGGATTTGAGGTGGGACAGCACAAGGCGCTCAAAAGACTTCATCACCACAGAGGTCAAGGCAACGGGTCTGTAATCATTAAGTCCTGTGGTCCTTGGCTTTTTGGGGACGGGGATGATGGTGGAGGACTTGAAGCAGTCGGGTACATGGCAAGTCTCCAGAGAAGTGTTAAAAATGTCTGTGAACACCGGGGACAGCTGATCAGCACAGTGCTTCAGGGTGGATGGAGAGACAGAGTCTGGCCCGGCTGCTTTGCGGGGATTCTGCCTCTTGAAGATCCTGTTTACATCTCTTTCCAGTAAGGACAGAGGTGTCGCTGAGGTGGGGGGGGAGGGGGGCTCTGGGATGGGCAGCTGTGGGGAGGCCCAGGCTCCTGCTGTGCTGGGGGAGGTGGGGCTGGTGGACTGGAGCTGGTGGATGGTGTCACGGGGGATGGTGTCAGGACTGTCCCATTGTCTTTCAAAGCGACAGTAGAACTCATTCAGGTCGTTGGCCAGGCGTGAGTTATTCATGGAGTGGGGGGTTTTTGCTTTGTAGTTTGTGATCTGTCTGAACCCCCTCCAGACAGAAGCAGAGTCATTGGCTGAGAACTGGTTTTGAAGTTTCTCTGAGTACAGTCGTTTTGCTACTCGCACCTCCTTGCTAAACCTGTACTTTGACTCTTTGAACAAAGCTCTGTCCCCACTCCTAAATGCATCTTCCTTCTCTGCCCTTGACTGTCTGAGTTTGGCTGTGAACCAGGGTTTGTCATTGTTATAACTCACCCTGGTGCATGATGGTACACAGCTATCTTCACAGAAGCTGATGTAGGCAGTCACAGCCTCTGTGTACTCGTCCAGATTGTTGGTAGCAGTCCTGAAAACATCCCAGTTAGTACAGTCCAAACACGCCTTGAGATTCTCCACAGCTTCACTGGTCCACTTCTTTGATGTCCTCACAGCAGGTTTAGAGAGCTTTAATTTCTGCCTGTATGCAGGAATCAGGTGGACCATGACGTGGTCGGAGTGTCCCAGTGCAGCTCGGGGGACGGCGTGATAAGCACTGCTTACTGTGGTGTAACAGTGATCCAGAATGTTCTCCTCTCTGGTCGGGCATTTAATAAACTGTCTGTATTTGGGGAGTTCATGGGTGAGATTTCCTTTGTTAAAGTCACCGAGGACAATAACTAAAGAGTCCGGGTTTGTCCGCTCCACACTCAGTATCTGTTCGGCGAGCATGCGCTGTGCCTCCTGCACGTCGGCTCGCGGTGGAATGTAAACACCGACCAGAATGAATGAGACGAACTCGCGGGGGGAATAAAAAGGTTTACAATTAATGAAAAAAGATTCCAGATCAGGAGAACAGTGTTGTAGGATCACTGTCACATCGTTACACCAGCCACTGTTAGTGTAGAAACACAAACCTCCGCCTTTCGTTTTGCCGGAGAGTTCTGTGTCACGGTCCGCTCTGACGAGTTGGAAGCCTGCCAGCTGCAGCGCAGAGTCCGGAATCGATCCACACAGCCACGTCTCCGTGAAGCACAAAACAGAAGATGAAGAAAAGTCTCTGTTTTTCCCCAACAGTAGCTGAAGTTCATCCAGTTTGTTTCCCAGTGAACGCACGTTAGAGAGAAATATTCCAGGTAACGCTGTGCGATGTCCGCGTCGGCGGAGACGCACGAGCGCACCAGCGCGTCTTCCTCTCCTCCGGCGTTTCGCTGCATGTACAAAGGTGAGCACACCTTTGACCAGAATGTCCAGTAATTCCACAGATGTGGCGATGAAAGTGGGAAATAAATCCGCAGGGGTTGTAGCCCTGATGTTTATGAGCTCTTCTCTGGTGTACGAGCTCCCGGAATTATCACAAAAAACTGGTTTAACAAACAAAACAAGACAAAACAACGCGCACCAACGCACCGAGGCGGCCGTCCATGGCGCCATCATCTTATCATATAATCGTCATATAAAAGTGCTAGTGTTACTGCTGGTGCTAGTGCTGGTAGTAGTGTTAAGTGTTGGTGCTAGTGCTAGTGCTAGTGTTACTACTGCTAGTCTGCAGTGCTGGTGTTAGTGCTAGTGTTCTTGCCAGTGCTAGTGGTAGTGAGCTAGTGTTACTGCTAGTGCTCGGTGCTAGTGCTGGTAGTTAGTGCCAGTGCTAGTGCCTAGTGTTTGTAGTGCTGGTGCAGTGCTGGTGTTACTCCCGCCAGTTCTAGTGTTACTGCTGGAGCTAGTGCTGGTGCTAGTGCTGGTGTTAGTGCTAGTGCTGGTGTTACTGCTAGTGCTGGTCCTGGTGCTAGTGTTACTGCTAGTTCTGGTGCTAGTGCTGGTGTTAGTGCTAGTCCTGGTGCTAATTGCTGGTGCTAGTACTGGTGTTAGTGCTAGTCCTGGTGCTAATTGCTGGTGCTAGTGTTGTGTTGACTGTCTGAGAAGGTATTCTGTGACATTCTGTGAATGTCATCATATAACAATGTATATTTTAGTACATTGATTTATATGTGTACTGCTCACCTGGAAATTTTGTTGTATATTTCATTTCATTTTATTTTATTCATATTTTACACAGAATTTATATTCATAGTTCTATTTCTATTTTGCTAGTCCTACTTCTATTTTGTAGTTCTATTTCTATTTTGTATTCTTTTATAATTACTGTTGGCTGTCGGGCGTTTTGCACAAAAGGTTTTCCACTCACTGCTTATACTCGTGTATACGTATTGTGGCAGACGGCCACTGGGGGGCCGACTAAGGAGTATGGACAATGGTCGGGGGAACTGCAGTTCCCCAGTCGGCCCCCAGAGGGAGCCAGGGAGGCCAGGAAGTGTAGAGAGGCAATCAGCCTCGTGGGAAGTAGCTGCGCCTCGTTGAGGAAACTCGGCGGCAGCCAATCAAAGGCCTGGCTGCGGCCAATAAATAGGAGAGGACCGAGGTCGAAGGGAGAGTCGAAGGAGGAGTCAAGAAGAGAGTGGAGGAGAGAGAGGTGGAAGAGGAGGTGGAAGAGGAGGTGGTTGTGGGAGAGAAAGAGGAAGAGGAGGAAGAGGAGAGACCAAGACGCTGTGTGTGTGAGTTCAAGAAGGAAACCAAGTGGCTGTGTGCCTTGATCGTTTGCCTGTCAGAGAACCCGTTTTGTGTATGACCCTTGCCTGCCTGACTACCCTCCCGCCTGCCTTGCCCTGGACCGTATGCGACTACTTCCCGGTGTGATACCCCTGCTTATGGACTACAACGACGATATTGGAATAACGGATTTGGCACTACAATAACCCTGCACTTTCCCTCCCCCCTGTAAGTTAAATAAAGACACTGATTGCATTGAATACTGGTGTGGGACAACTGAATTATTATAGTCAGTCGTGGTCACACTCCACCCCAATAGGGAGTGTGCCACATATGGTGGAGAATGCGGGCAAAGAACTAAAGAGACTGAAATTAATAAATCAACCCCCCACCATGGATATCGAGACGCTGCTGAACAAATGGCAGTATGGGGACCTGGACGACGATCCCCCTGTGAAAACCGGCCGGCAGAAGAAGAAAGCTGCCAAAAAGCAGAGGGCTGGGGCTGCTGCCGGGATGGGCCCACAAGTCCAGGAGAAGGCCATCTCCCTCCAGGAGGAGGACGACCTGACCAGGGAGCTGGTACGGCAGCTACGCCAGGAGCTCCAGGTCGAGAGGGAGAAGATGGGCCAGATGGAAGCCATGGTGAAGGAGTGGTGGGCCATGCAGGCTGAAACCCAGCGGGGATACCAGGACCTGGAGGCCCAGCTGAAGGCTGCAACCCAGCAGCAGGAGCAGGCCTGGAAGGCGGCCAAAGGGCTCCAAGACCAGCTGAAGGCCCAGCTGAAGGCTGCAACCCAGCAGGAGGAGCAGGCCCGGAAGGAGGCCAAAGGGCTCCAAGACCAGCTGAAGGCCCAGCTGAAGGTCTCAGCCCAGCAGGAGGAGCAGGCCCGGAAGGAGGCCAAAGGGCTCCAAGACCAGCTGAAGGCCCAGCTGGCAACTGCAGCCCAGCAGGAGGAGCAGGCCCGGAAGGAGGCCAAAGGGCTCCAAGACCAGCTGAAGGTCTCAGCCCAGCAGGAGGAGCAGGCCCGGAAGGAGGCCAAAGGGCTCCAAGACCAGCTGAAGGCCCAGCTGGCAACTGCAGCCCAGCAGGAGGAGCAGGCCCGGAAGGAGGCCAAAGGGCTCCAAGACCAGCTGAAGGCCCAGCTGGCGGCCACCGGCCAGCGAGAGCAGCAGGCCCTGGAGCAGGCTGAAGAGCTCCAGGCCCAGCTGTTGGCCGCAGGCCAACGAGAACAGCAGGCCCTGGAGAAGGCCGAAGAGTTCCAGGCCCAGCTGACGGCCGCCGGCCAACGAGAACAGCAGGTCCTGGAGCAGGCTAGAGAGCTCCAGGCTCAGCTGTTGGCCGCAGGCCAACGAGAACAGCAGGCCCGGGAGCAGGCCAGAGAGCTCCAGGCCCAGCTGAAGGCCGCAGCCCAGCTGACGGCGGAGCAGGCCAACGAGCTCCAGGCGCAGCTGATGGCCGCTGACCAACGAGAGCAGCAGGCCCTGGAGCAGGCTGAAGAGCTCCAGGCCCAGCTGACGGCGGAGCAAGCCCAGCTGATGGCCGCTGGCCAACGAGAGCAGCAGGCCCTGGAGCAGGCTGAAGAGCTCCAGGCCCAGCTGGCGGCCACCGGCCAGCGAGAGCAGCAGGCCCTGGAGAAGGCCGAAGAGCTCCAGGCCCAGCTAACGGCGGAGCAGGCCCAGAGGACTGCCGCTGGCCAGCGAGAGCAGCAGGCCCTGGAGAAGGCCAGAGAGCTCCAAGGCCAGCTGATGGCTGAAGGCCAACGAGAGCAGCAGGCCCTGGAGCAGGCTAAAGAGCTCCAGGCCCAGCTGGCGGCCACTGGCCAGCGAGAGCAGCAGGCCCTGGAGAAGGCCGAAGAGCTCCAGGCCCAGCTGACGGCGGAGCAGGCCCAGAGGACTGCCGCCGGCCAGCGAGAGCAGCAGGCCCTGGAGAAGGCTGAAGAGCTCCAGGCCCAGCTGATGGCAGAGGGCCAGCGAGAACAGCAGGCCCTGGAGCAGGCTGAAGGACTCCAGGCCAAGCTGATGGCCGCTGGCCAACGAGAGCAGCAGGCCCTGGAGCAGGCTGAAGAGCTCCAGGCCCAGCTGACGGCGGAGCAAGCCCAGCTGATGGCCGCTGGCCAACGAGAGCAGCAGGCCCTGGAGCAGGCTGAAGAGCTCCAGGCCCAGCTGGCGGCCACCGGCCAGCGAGAGCAGCAGGCCCTGGAGAAGGCTGAAGAGCTCCAGGCCCAGCTGATGGCAGAGGGCCAGCGAGAACAGCAGGCCCTGGAGCAGGCTGAAGGACTCCAGGCCAAGCTGATGGCCGCAGGCCAACGAGAACAGCAGGCCCGGGAGCAGGCCAGAGAGCTCCAGGCCCAGCTGATGGCGGAAGGCCAACGAGAACAGCAGGCCCGGGATCAGGCCAGAGAGCTCCAGGCCCAGCTGATGGCGGAAGGCCAACGAGAACAGCAGGGCCCGGGAGCAGGCCAGAGAGCTCCAGGCCCAGCTGAGGGCGGAAGGCCAAAAAGGGCAGCAGGCACTGGAGCAGGCCGAAGAGCTCCAGGCCCAGCTGACGGCCGCCGGCCAGCGAGAGCAGCAGGCCCTGGAGAAGGCCGAGGAACTCCAGGCCCAGCTGACGGCGGAGAAGGCCCAGCGGAAGGCCGCAGCCCTGCTGACGGTGGAGCAGGTTGAAGGGCTCCAGGCCCAGCTGACGGCCGCCGGCCAAAGAGAGCAGCAGGCCCTGGAGCAGGCCGAAGAGCTCCAGGCCCAGCTGACGGCCGCCGGCCAGCGAGAGCAGGCAGGCCCTGGAGGAAGACCGAAGAGCTCCAGGCCCAGCTGATGGCCACAGGCCAAGAGAGAGCAGCAGGCACTGGAGCCGGCTGAAGGGCTCCAGGCCCAGCTGACAGCGGACCAGGCCCGGCTGAGGGCCATAGGCCCCACTGACGGCGCAGCGGCAGACGGACCCGGGAGGCGTCGGCGCAGCGGCAGACGAACCCGGGAGGCGTCGGCGCAGCGGCAGACGACCCGGGAGGCGTCGGCGCAGCGGCAGACGACCCGGAGGCGTCGGCGCAGCGGCAGACGACCGGAGGCGGCGACGCCGGAGCGTCGCGCCGCAGCGGCAGACGACGACCCGGGCGGCGGCGCAGCGCAGCGGCGGACGACGACCCCGGGGCGGCGGCCTGGCTGGGCGCAGGCGGCGGACGACGACCCGGGCGGCGGCGCGCAGCGCAGCGGCGGACGACGACCCGGGCGGCGGCGCAGCGGTAGCGGCGGACGACGACCCGGGGGGCGGCGCAGCGGTAGCGGCGGACGACGACCCGGGGGGCGGCACCGGCGGCGCAGCGGTAGCGGCGGACGACGACCCGGGGGGCGGCACCGGCGGCGCAGCGGTAGCGGCGGACGACGACCCGGGGGGCGGCGCCGGCGGCACGGCAGCGGCGGACGACGACCCGGGGGGCGGCGCCGGCGGCGCGGCAGCGGCGGACGACGACCCGAGCGGTGGCACCCCAGAGCGGGCCATTGGAGGAGTGGGCCGCCCCTCCCTCCTGGTCGGAGCTGAGGAGGAGGGTGTGTGGCAGACGGCCACTGGGGGGCCGACTAAGGAGTATGGACAATGGTCGGGGGAACTGCAGTTCCCCAGTCGGCCCCCAGAGGGAGCCAGGGAGGCCAGGAAGTGTAGAGAGGCAATCAGCCTCGTGGGAAGTAGCTGCGCCTCGTTGAGGAAACTCGGCGGCAGCCAATCAAAGGCCTGGCTGCGGCCAATAAATAGGAGAGGACCGAGGTCGAAGGGAGAGTCGAAGGAGGAGTCAAGAAGAGAGTGGAGGAGAGAGAGGTGGAAGAGGAGGTGGTTGTGGGAGAGAAAGAGGAGGAAGAGGAGAGACCAAGACGCTGTGTGTGTGAGTTCAAGAAGGAAACCAAGTGGCTGTGTGCCTTGATCGTTTGCCTGTCAGAGAACCCGTTTTGTGTATGACCCTTGCCTGCCTGACTACCCTCCCGCCTGCCTTGCCCTGGACCGTATGCGACTACTTCCCGGTGTGATACCCCTGCTTATGGACTACAACGACGATATTGGAATAACGGATTTGGCACTACAATAACCCTACACTTTCCCTCCCCCCTGTAAGTTAAATAAAGACACTGATTGCATTGAATACTGGTGTGGGACAACTGAATTATTATAGTCAGTCGTGGTCACACTCCACCCCAATAGGGAGTGTGCCACAGTATATATACGTGTAAATTGTGAAGTGACAATAAAATACTTGAAACTTGAAACTCAACATTCGCAGGAACATGCAGAACATGCTGCTGAGCTGTTTGAACTCAATCAATTGATCAATCCACCATTCAGTTTTTATAGCACATTGTACACATTACAATTAAATGCAAAGGCGTCCCACAACAGGCAAGCAAGAAGCAGACAAAAGGGGAATTATTAGTGAACAGTAAAACACGACAGTGCCGGAAAATATAAAATGGGGGTAATACAATGAAGCTAAAAAAAGCAAAAAGCTATTTAAAAAATCTGCTCGTCTTGACTTAAAGTGCAACAGAAGCTGGCCTTTGCTATATGTCCCCATTGCATTCCATTCAATCACTGTCCTGTCTGTCCTCCTACACACCACCGCTATACCCCACCCCACCCCACCCCACCCCACCCCACTGCCCTCCCCTCTGTCTCGGTAGTAGTACAGCTCTCGCAGAGATCCATGAGTCGACCTTCATCTTTGCCTGGCTCAATCCACGTTCCGATAAGGGGGCGGATCACGCTAACGTCCTCACCCCTCAGCGTCTCCGAAGCGGTGCCGCTGAATAAAATCACGGCTGTGACATAACCTAATCGGTGCGGTGACAGCGCACGCCACCGCCGCCGCCCGGCAATACATCAGTGCCAGGAGGCTGTGGTCCTGGAGCCCGGCTGATTGAATCAGGCGCGGGCCATTACGGGCTCTGGGGGGAAGTTCATCTGTGCGGAGCCGCTAGCTAGCTAGCCGCGTGCACCTCCATCCTCAAACAGTGAGGAAATAAATAGATAAATAAATAAATAAGTCAGGAGTGTGATGGGCTCACGCTGACGTTGTTTGAGGACTTGGGAGGTCGTTTATTTCGACTTACCCGGCTAATGCAGAAGACACGATGTAAATAATGTACGATGTGTGAGAGTGTGCGTTTCGAGTGTGTGTGTGTGTGTGTGCGTGTGTGTGTGCACACGCACAATAATGTATGCACAATAATGTAGTTACATGTCTCCGTAGATAGTGGGTATGTGTATATGAAAGAGAGAGAGAGAGAGAGAGAGAGAGAGAGAGAGAGAGAGAGAGAGAGAGAGAGAGAGAGAGAGAGAGAGAGAGAGAGCTTGTATCTGTGTGTGAGAGAGAGAGAGAGAGTCACAATAAAAATAAACGTGAAATTATCAATCATTCTCTTGGCGGGGCAGCAACAGGTATGTTGTGGACATAACTAATGCACTCATAAGTTAAAGCCATTACTCTTTGTCCTCGCTCTGCCACTACAACCCGTGATACATCTCACTGTATGAAAACAGAAGATTTTTTTAAATGCAGGATAAACGACCAATAGCTTTGATAGATGACTGTAAAATAGCTTTCAAGATAGAGATAGCATAAATACGATTTGTCAGACTGTGCTGTGCTGTGTGGGTGTTGTCATTTTTAATAATGAAAATTGCAATCATATCCGGTAATGGCGCATCATTCTTGTGTGATTTAGCCACTTAGTGGATGTAATGAAAATAAGTCTTGTGTTTTATCACGCGCAGCTTAAGTACAACAATAAAGAAAGTGACTATGTTGTGAGTGTTGTCTGTTCCCAGAAGACACAGTGAGTGATTCCTCATAATACCGCTGTAGTTTTTTTTGAGACACAAATATAAGTCCACTTATTTGAATTACCTTTTTGAAAAGAAATTGCTTGCATATTTACGTTTTACAAAGAGCAAGGGGGAGGATGGAGGAGGGTTGGTCATGTGATGATTCTTGATATGAATAATAGTTGTGTTATTAAGTGATTTTGATTCGTCAGCGTGCAATGTGGAATTCATCTTTATATTGCGTGTTATTAAGTATAAAAGTAGTTGGTTGTTGTCGTTCATAGCGGGGGAATTTATATTTATATTTATAGCTAAATAAATCAAATAAAACTATGTGTCTTCATCTCTTTCTTCTTCCTCAGTACCGCATCATCTCTTACATGAAGGAAAGTTTCCAGATGTGTTGTGTTAGCTTTAGCCATTCTGAGTGTTGTAACGTGTAAATACTCCCAGACGATCGAGTACCCACTATCGGAAAAAGAGCTGTAATGGAAGTCTGGTGTCTGGTGTGTAAATTGCCAGCCAATCAGGAGCGAGCCACCCGTGGCTGGGCGTGCGCTGTAAAAATCACATTTAAATGGATCGCTCCATTCATGTCGGTTTACTTCATTGAAAAAGAAAAGAAAAAAAGCACCACAGCACAATACTTGTACTTACAAGTTTTTTTTAAGAACTAAATTATCATTGGCTCGTTAAAAGACGGTTAATATTACAGGCTGGAAAGCAAACAGTCACACCCGTACCGATGTAATTGTAAGAACGCTCTGTGGATTTAAAGGCCGGTGATGCATAGACTTCAGATGGCATGTTTATGTGTTCAGTAATTTCTCCACGACCGAGTGAATTAATCACTCTATTTATTCCAATTTTGAATGATGTTGCCATCCAATTCAATTAATTGTGGATTTTTCGATGCTGATTTGGTCAGTTAAACTGTCTGACTTTGCAATAAATAAATGAAAATAATAAAACGCTGATTTAACGAACCTCCTCCGATACCTGCGTGTCTTCCTTCAGCTCCTCTCTCCTCAGGAATAGGAACAAGGACAACCCTGCCCCCTCTTTTCTGACTCCTCCCCCAAAGCAACGCAGGACGTCTTTTTTCTACACCCAAATTCTACATAAAACCCCCTTAGCATTGTATGATGTTGGTAATGCAAATGTAAATGTAAGTGTGAATGCGTTCTGCAGCGCAGCCCGGGCCTGGAGCGGGGTGGGGGGAGGAGGGGGGGCAATGCTCCGAAACATCTGAGGACGTTTAACCCAAGGTGGGGAGCTCATTTGAGCCAAAGTTCTCGTCCGTGTATTCGGCCGGGAGAAATGTGTGGTGCAGGAAGACGGAGCGCTCTTGCCATTACATTACGCAGAGCCTAGCACATGACAAGCCCCCCCCGCCCTTATCGCGGGACTCCAGCGCGGATCACGTGATGTATGCGTATCAAAGTAACTCCTCAAAGGGCCTGCTACAGACTCTCCTTCTTTAATCAAAGCCATGCTGTCAGGAAAATAACACATTCCAAGACATTGATGTAATGGAATTATCCAGGGCCGGGTCGCGGTGGCACCCTCCCCTCCCCCCCACCGCACCACCTCACCAAACACCAGCGTTCCGGTAAAACGATCATGGCGGGGCGCCGCGGTCCGCTGACAGCTTCATAAACTTTGATTTAATCAGACATTATATGAGATAATCCGCACCTCTATGGTGATATATTTGTGGCGCGGTGCGTATTACATTGCCACTCTAATTAGAATTCATTCCCAGGCTGTACTCACTCACACCGCAGCGTTCCGGTCCGGGAAGCACGGAAAAGAAAGGAAATGTCGGAAGGAAGTCTGAGACAATATGAAACGTGTATGTCCTTCGATGTTATGCACTCAGAATTGCACTTCTGCAGGCAGCCTAGCAATTATGAAACTATTAACCTTGCAATTATGAATGCTTGAAACCTGCTCTATTCTTATCTTTAGGGATGCACCGATACCAGTACTCAGTATCCGGTCCGATATTGTGCTCATGTACTCGTACTCGTTAAACTACTCCGATACAACCGCACCCGATGCCACTTTGGCAACGCAACGTTAACCTTGTAATATTCTTAGCCAAGGAATATTGAAATAAAGAGATGCAACCGAGTTGGCGTTTATGGCTGTTTAATAGCAACTGCGCATGGTACAGAGTATCCGACTGACTACATAATAATCCTATCCCTAGTGTAATACACCACCTCACCTATAGGTGGCGCATGCCTTGTACAGTGTTGCCAACTTATCGACTTCGTCTCTATATTTAGCGAGTATTCAGACCCTCTAGCGACTCTTTTTCAAAAAAGCGACTAGCGACAAATCCAGCGACTTTTTCTGGTGTTATTGGAGACTTTTGGCGACTCTGACGTGAAAGCTCGTATCGTTCTTACTCTTGTCAACGAGCAGCGGGCGGGTGCTGCTCTCGCACTCACAGGCCAGCCTGTCCTCGCGCAGCAGTCCCTCCCCAGCTACAGTCAGAGCACGAGATGTTCACCCCTCCGCGTCCAGACTGCAAATGAATCGCGCGAAGCCGCCGCTGGCTGATCAGGGCGGGATATAAATGTTAAATTTCTTTATCTAAAATAAATCACTGCACTAAATAAATAAATAACATATTTAGGGTAGTTTTTTACTCAAACGTTTTTGTCTCCACCCACGACGTTATTCCTCCCCTCTACAGCGTCCATTACATGCACAGCACATGGCCAATTTGTAAATTAGGCGATGACGTCATTTAGCTACTTCTGTGCTTAGGGACAGCAATAGCTAACTTTCCTTACTTGAGGAGTTGGCAACCACTGGCCTTTGTATATTACAAACCTTGTTAGTTGAACAGGGCAGCGTGGAATTGGTGTGGCAGTTGTTTAGGTGGGGGTTGAGGTGAGACTCAGGGCACAGCCCAAAGGAGGAAGGCGTAGAATTAAAGTTTCAAGCCCAAGGCGGTAATTCCAACAGAATCTTTCCACATAAATAAACGGGATCCGAGAGGTGGAATGGATCCGGGGGTGGATGCGCTCTGCTGGTTGGGCTTGAACACGGCAGGGGGGTCCGGGATTCTGAGAGCGGTTGGAGAAAAACGGGGTGAGAGTAAACAAGAGCGAGCGCCAACCACGGCGAACGGTGAGTTCGGCTGCACAACTACTACAGGATGGGGGTATTTGGCGTATACATTACCACGCCTGAGTGGAGCCCGCCGGCCATACCAGGCCTTTGTAGTGCGGGGCGTATGTTTAATGGGACCCGTGTGCGGGAAACTCGCGCTGGTGCCGCTCATCGCCTGCGCCAACGTGCGCCCGGAACCACGACTGCCGACAGTGGGAGCGAGCCTGCCGAAGAGGATAGGGGGCGGCGTGAGATGGAACGCGAGCTCCCGGCTGCCGGGTGAACTCCGGGGAGAAGGAGCGTGCAGGGCGTGTGCGGGAGGCGAGAGGAGCGGGCGTGGAGGCGAGGACGCCCGAGCCGTAACAGCAGTGCCATTATATTTGTTTAATTTGTTGTCAGAAAGTGACTGAAATGATATGTGATCATATTATGATCACATATCATTTCAGTTGTTCTGCTACAGTTGTATGTTGGATGGTTCTGAAATCCACTGAATAGGTTACATTTCAGTGAAATGTGTGGCAGTGCCGTTATATTTGTTTAATTTGTTCACAGTCAGAAAGTGAGGAACATCTGATGAAAATTGAAAATGAAACATGTTTTCAAAGTCATTAGAACTGTAATGGTTTTATTAAGTACTCGTCTCGGTATTCGGTATCGGCAAGTACCCAAATGTAAGTACTTGTACTTGTACTCGGTCGGTGCATCTGTCACGGTCGCGACCGGGGTTGGGGGGCGTGGCTCCGGGCTCCGGTGCCGCCCCTGCAGGATTAGCGGCACCTGCGCTGTGTACACGGCTGCCGTGAATCAACAATTAGTCCTTGTCTAAAGACTCGGGCTGTCCACCCACTAGGGGTTGGTTCATTGTTGCACATACCGTTGTTAAGACTTGTTGTTACGAACTACTTGTGGCAGCCAGCCAGCCGATCTTCCTGTTTACGCGTCTGCCCGTCTCCCCCTGCCTGCCGGTTCCCGCAACTGCCTGCAGCGCTCGCCACCCGTCCCGCTGGCTTCACTCCCGTGTTTTCCACTGTATGTATCATAAATAAAGACACTTGTACTGCATAACCCTGAGTCTGAGTCTTGCGCTTGGGTCCTCCTGCTCACCACGTGACAGCATCCCTACTTATCTTTATGTACCACAGTGATATATTGCTGTCTCTCTTTCAACAAATGTACTCTTTGTAAGTCGCTTTGGATAAAAGCGTCTGCTAAATGCCCTAAATGTAAATGTATGTGTTCATACGACATGTGTGCATGCAGCATGGTAACCACAGAGTGCACGGGAGCAAGTGGTGTTTACTTTGCTGGGGTATTTTCTATATATTGTACGATCATGGTCTTATCTTGTGGCTTTAACACGTGTATTTTGCTGCTCCTTATTGGAGATACAATGTCATCCCGGTGTCGACATGACACGCAATCAATGGTGCTCTCACCCGTCCCGTCCGTTGAAAGTCAAAGCTGGCGTATCTCAGGCAGGTTCTGAGCTCTTCTGTCAAATCTGGGAGTCCGGGCCATGTTTCTTGGAGCCATGTTGTGTGTGTGTGTGTGTGTGCAGCGAGCGCACCTAATATACAAAAGATCTATTGCAATATGCATGAGGCCCGCGATGCCGGGGACATAAAAAAACGCTCAAACAGGGAATACAATGACAGGCCTGATATTGAGCTCTCCTTGAGGTACCTGTGTCACCACGGCAACAGAACCACGCATACGCCTCGCAAGAATTACAAACTATCATCAGCAGTACTCTAGATTTGTTCTATTTCCCTTTTGCTTCTTGTTCATTCCTTCTCTCCTTCTTCCGTCTTCCTCTCTTTCCCAGCCGCATTTTGCTCTTTCTCTTCCCTTTATTGCAATTTAAATGCAACTCCTCCCCAACAACAACAGGACCAAACTCACGAGAAGTTATGGAATGATTAACAGTGTTTTTGGTGGTTGCATTTATGTCGGACTTTTGGTTTGTTTCTTTGTGTTATATTAACGTTTTGTTAGGTTATTTTTTTCCCCTTTCCTTTATCTCAATGCAAACTGAAAGAGGATGATAGTTCGGGGGGGGGGGGGGTGGAGGTGAAGGTGGAGGAGGGTTCTGAAGAAGATCCTCCTCATGCCGCATTACGAGCCCCCGTGAGCAGGAGCGAGCCACCACCCCCCTACCCACGATGCAATTTCCCATAAACTGAACTGAGTGCTTCTTTTTTATTGTCACCAACGATCCGAGGGGGCAGAGTTTCCGCCACATTTTAGCCCTCTGATCTCTGCCATAAAGACAGGCTGCAAAATGGCCGCCGGCCCCGCAGACGTAGACCTCTTATTTTTTTATATGGTCTGTATGTACTGTGGCAACCCCGAATATGATCAGCACCATGGACAGCGCTCCAAGCCGCCTCACGGCCAGGTAGTGGGCGGAGTTTACAGACTCTTCGGCTCCTCCCTCCCGAGCCACAGGGCGCACAGCTGTCCTCACTCGGCTCATCAGAGGGCCAGGTAGAGACAGCTGAGAGACATGAGACAATCAGGAGGAACCCGGCTATAAAAGCTGTGGGGTTTACTCTAAGGGTGGGAATGCGCAGACATGTATGGTATTGCTGAGAACGAACCGTGTCTATGTTCTATGCCCACGGCCAGACCTGAAGACCTACCCCGCGGAGCACGGCTGGCCGCGAAGAGGAGCCCCGAGCAAGGAGGACTCCTATCTATACGTATACTGTATATCGTTTGGATTATAATTGCCTAGGTTCTTTTTCTGTTGGCTGGAATAAACGCCCCGTATGCAGAGGTAGGACTTAGTGGTAAGACCACTAAGGACACAGAGTCTGATTATGCTCCGCATACGGGGCGTTTATTCCAGCCAACAGAAAAAGAACCTAGGCAATTATAATCCAAACGATATACAGTATACGTATAGATAGGAGTCCTCCTTGCTCGGGGCTCCTCTTCGCGGCCAGCCGTGCTCCGCGGGGTAGGTCTTCAGGTCTGGCCGTGGGCATAGAACATAGACACGGTTCGTTCTCAGCAATACCATACATGTCTGCGCATTCCCACCCTTAGAGTAAACCCCACAGCTTTTATAGCCGGGTTCCTCCTGATTGTCTCATGTCTCTCAGCTGTCTCTACCTGGCCCTCTGATGAGCCGAGTGAGGACAGCTGTGCGCCCTGTGGCTCGGGAGGGAGGAGCCGAAGAGTCTGTAAACTCCGCCCACTACCTGGCCGTGAGGCGGCTTGGAGCGCTGTCCATGGTGCTGATCATATTCGGGGTTGCCACAGTACATACAGACCATATAAAAAATAAGAGGTCTACGTCTGCGGGGCCGGCGGCCATTTTGCAGCCTGTCTTTATGGCAGAGATCAGAGGCTAAAATGTGGCGGAAACTCTGCCCCCTCGGATCGTTGGTGACAATAAAAAAGAAGCACTCAGTTCAGTTTATGGGAAATTGCATCGTGGGTAGGGGGGTGGTGGCTCGCTCCTGCTCACGGGGGCTCGTAATGCGGCATGAGGAGGATCTTCTTCAGAACCCTCCTCCACCTTCACCTCCACCCCCCCCCCCCGAACTATCATCCTCTTTCAGTTTGCATTGAGATAAAGGAAAGGGGAAAAAAATAACCTAACAAAACGTTAATATAACACAAAGAACAAACCAAAAGTCCGACATAAATGCAACCACCAAAAACACTGTTAATCATTCCATAACTTCTCGTGAGTTGGTCCTGTTGTTGTTGGGGAGGAGTTGCATTTAAATTGCAATAAAGGGAAGAGAAAGAGCAAAATGCGGCTGGGAAAGAGAGGAAGACGGAAGAAGGAGAGAAGGAATGAACAAGAAGCAAAAGGGAAATAGAACAAATCTAGAGTACTGCTGATGATAGTTTGTAATTCTTGCGAGGCGTATGCGTGGTTCTGTTGCCGTGGTGACACAGGTACCTCAAGGAGAGCTCAATATCAGGCCTGTCATTGTATTCCCTGTTTGAGCGTTTTTTTATGTCCCCGGCATCGCGGGCCTCATGCATATTGCAATAGATCTTTTGTATATTAGGTGCGCTCGCTGCACACACACACACACACACAACATGGCTCCAAGAAACATGGCCCGGACTCCCAGATTTGACAGAAGAGCTCAGAACCTGCCTGAGATACGCCAGCTTTGACTTTCAACGGAACGGGACGGGTGAGAGCACCATTGATTGCGTGTCATGTCGACACCGGGATGACATTGTATCTCCAATAAGGAGCAGCAAAATACACGTGTTAAAGCCACAAGATAAGACCATGATCGTACAATATATAGAAAATACCCCAGCAAAGTAAACACCACTTGCTCCCGTGCACTCTGTGGTTACCATGCTGCATGCACACATGTCGTATGAACACATACATTTACATTTAGGGCATTTAGCAGACGCTTTTATCCAAAGCGACTTACAAAGAGTACATTTGTTGAAAGAGAGACAGCAATATATCACTGTGGTACATAAAGATAAGTAGGGATGCTGTCACGTGGTGAGCAGGAGGACCCAAGCGCAAGACTCAGACTCAGGGTTATGCAGTACAAGTGTCTTTATTTATGATACATACAGTGGAAAACACGGGAGTGAAGCCAGCGGGACGGGTGGCGAGCGCTGCAGGCAGTTGCGGGAACCGGCAGGCAGGGGGAGACGGGCAGACGCGTAAACAGGAAGATCGGCTGGCTGGCTGCCACAAGTAGTTCGTAACAACAAGTCTTAACAACGGTATGTGCAACAATGAACCAACCCCTAGTGGGTGGACAGCCCGAGTCTTTAGACAAGGACTAATTGTTGATTCACGGCAGCCGTGTACACAGCGCAGGTGCCGCTAATCCTGCAGGGGCGGCACCGGAGCCCGGAGCCACGCCCCCCAACCCCGGTCGCGACCGTGACAGATGCACCGACCGAGTACAAGTACAAGTACTTACATTTGGGTACTTGCCGATACCGAATACCCCTCCCCTCCCCGAGACGAGTACTTAATAAAACCATTACAGTTCTAATGACTTTGAAAACATGTTTCATTTTCAATTTTCATCAGATGTTCCTCACTTTCTGACTGTGAACAAATTAAACAAATATAACGGCACTGCCACACATTTCACTGAAATGTAACCTATTCAGTGGATTCAGAACCATCCAACATACAACTGTAAGCAGAACAACTGAAATGATATGTGATCATAATATGATCACATATCATTTCAGTCACTTTCTGACAACAAATTAAACAAATATAATGGCACTGCTGTTACGGCTCGGGCGTCCTCGCCTCCACGCCCGCTCCTCTCGCCTCCCGCTACACGCCCTGCACGCTCCTTCTCCCCTGGATGCGTTGTAAGGGCTTGATTGTTGAGGCGGGGAGTCCAGCCAGGAGAGAGTTGCAGTAGTCGAGACGAGTGATAACGAGCGCTTGGACCAGGATCTGCGCTGCTTCACGTGTGAGGAAGGGCCGGATCTTGCAGATGTTGTAGAGAGCAATTCTACAAGATCGGGCCACAGAAGTAATGTTGGCATTGCAGGACAGCTGGTCATCCAGTACCACGCCAAGGTTCCTTGCCGTGGGTGCAGGGGAGACTTCGATGTCCTCGATGGTGACAAGTAGGTCCATCTGAGGGCAGTCTTTACCCAGTATGAAGAGAAGCTCAGTCTTGTCGAGGTTGAGCTTCAGGTGGTTGGCGGTCGTCCATCTGCTGATGTCGGCCAGGCATTTTGAGATGCGTTTTGTGATGTGGGTGTCTGAGGGGGGGAAGGAAAGAAACAGTTGGGTGTCATCAGCATAGCAGTGGTAGGAGAAGCCGTGGGATGTGATTACAGAGCCGAGAGATCTAATGTATAAAGAAAACAGAAGGGGTCCCAGTACTGAGCCTTGTGGTACTCCGGTGTCAAGGGTGCAGGGTCTGGACAGTGAGCCATTCCATGTGACCTGATAAGTGCGATCTGTCAGGTAGGAGGTGAACCAGGATAGCGCAGTTCCAGTGATGCCAAGCTCTGCCAGGGTGGAGAGGAGAATCTGGTGGTTCACTGTGTCGAAAGCGGCGGACAGGTCAAGGAGGATGAGCACGGATGAGAGGGAAGAGCTTCTGGCGTCGCGAAGGGACTCTGATACTGCAAGCAGGGCCGTCTCCGTGGAGTGCGCCGCTTTGAAGCCTGACTGATGAGGGTCGAGCAGGTTGTTCTCGGAGAGATAGGATGATAGTTGGGTGGAGACAGCACGTTCTATGGTTTTGGAGAGGAATGATAGGAGAGACACAGGTCTGTAGTGTCGGACGTCGGTGGTGTCCAGGGTGGGTTTCTTAAGGAGTGGCTTGACTGGCGTTTTTGGTGTTTCAGTGTGGATTTATGTCTGGTGGCTCTGCTTGGTTTTGTGAATAGAGTCCCAGAACCAGCTGGCCGAGGGGGCATCGCTCTAGAGTCTCTCTGTGGATGAGGGCTTTGTTATGGAGCGTGTCGGGCTCACTGTCTTTTAGGTGGTTATGAAATTTGAATGCCCTCTTTTTTTTGATTATTAGTGGGTATCGTCCTAATTCTGCTCTGCATGCATTGTTGGGTGTTTTCCGTTGGGTGCGGAGAATGGATTTGCAGAACTCTGCATGCAGCGTTTCAATTTGATGTTTGTCCCATTTAGTAAAATCTTGGTTTGTAAGTGGACCCCAGATCTCGCAACCGTAAAGGGAAATGGGTTCGATAAATGAGTCTAGTACTTTGAGCCATATTTTTATTGGGATGTCTAAGTTGGGCTTTTTATGGCATAAAAAGCCCTTCTTGCCTTGTCTCTCAGGTCGTTTACAGCTTTGTTGAAGTTACCTGTGTTGCTAATGTTTAGGCCAAGGTAGGTATAATTCTTTGTATGCTCTAAGGGAGTTGTATCGAGAAAGAATTTATATTTGTGTTGCTGGAGGCTGGGTGTTGGGAGTTGTGGCTGTGGTCCAATCTTGTGGGCCAGTAACTTTCCACTCTGCCGTTTGGCCTACGTGACTAGTTAGCTGTTTGGCCTACGTGACTAGTTAGCTGTTTGGCCTACGTGACTAGTTAGCTGTTTGGCCTACGTGACTAGTTAGCTTCACTCTTATCTGTTGGCCCTGGGAGGCCTCTGAGATGCACTCGCTGGTGTTGTTGTCGTCGAGTGTTGTTGTCGTCGAACGTGGGAACGTGTTGCCTCTTTTGTCTGGATTGGCTGTCTGGAAGGTGGGAACGGGAGCGTCTCAACGTGAGACCTTGCTGTCCCTGCTTCCTGGGCTGGTGGTCTGGGATAGGGACGGGTGCATCTCCATGTGGGTCACGTGAGGCCGTGGTATCCCTGCTTCACAAGTTAACTGTCTGTCTGTCTGTTACATATCCACGTGGGGCCTGGTGTCCTGGCCTCTCTGGATTGGCTGTCTGGGGGGTGGGGACGGAAGGGTCTCCATGTAAGGCCTTGTTGTCCCTGCTCCCTGGATGGCCGTCTGGGAGGCGGGGGTGCGGGAGCGTCTCCACGTCTGCTTCCCAAGATGATTTGTTGTGTCTACATGTAAATGCTCCTCTGTTCTTCCCATCCCAAAATGTATATATGCTCTATGTATCTGAATAAACTTTGAATCATTCCTGGTGATACTGCCTTGTGTCACATTGATTCCCGAGCTCGCTGCTTTGCTACAGACAATCCAGAACCTGAACCTGAACCAGAACCCGAACTCCAGCCACAGTAGATGACCACTCGAAACTGCGCATAACACTGGGTTTTTTTGGAAAAGCATTATTTTTGTCTTGGTCAGGGCCCAGGTCTGGGAGAATTTGTGTCGTAGATCAAGGTGCTGTTGTAGTCCTTCTTTGGTTGGAGACAGCAGCACCAGATCATCTGCGAACAGGAGGTGTTTGACTTGTGTGTCTCCTAGGGAGATGCCAGGTGCCTCAGATTGTTCTAGAGATTTTGCCAATTCATTGATGTATATGTTGAAGAGGGTTGGGCTCAAGCTGCATCCCTGTCTAACCCCCCGGTTAGAAGTCTGTGTGTTGTTTGCCAATCTTAACAACGCATTTGTTGTCATAGGTTTTTCCTCCAACACCGCTTTCCAATAGTTTGTGCCATCTCTCTCTGTGTCTTGC
Organism: Coryphaenoides rupestris; assembly: GCA_002895965.2. Lineage (NCBI taxonomy): Eukaryota > Metazoa > Chordata > Actinopteri > Gadiformes > Macrouridae > Coryphaenoides > Coryphaenoides rupestris. The sequence goes on along the minus strand of PIJE02002331.1, from coordinate 28,215 downwards.
ACTCTCTCATGCTTTCTCTCTATCTGTCCCTTGCTCTCTCTCTGTCTCTTCTCTCTTTCTCTCTCTCTCACTCTCTCTCTCTTTTCTCTTCTCTCCCTCCTCTCTCTCTCTCTCTCTCCCTCTCTCTCTCTCTCTCTCTCTCTTCCTCCCTCTCTCTCTCTCTCTCTCCTCTCTCATGCCCTCCTCTCTTTCTTCCCTTCCCCCACTCCCTCTCCTCTCATCCCTCTGACTCCTGCCTTTCCATTTATTTTTCTCCTTCCCCCTTTCTCTCTCCTCTATCCTCCTCTCCCCTCCCCACCCTCTTCCTCCCTCTCTCTCCTCTCCTCCTCCCTCTCTCCTCTCTCCTCCCCTCCTCCTCTCTCCTCTTCTCTCCTCTCTCTCCTCTCTCCCCTCTCTTCTCTCCTCACCTCCCTCTCCTCTCAGGGCAGCCTCCCTCCCTCCCTGCTCCGGGCTCCAGGGTTCCAAGCTCCCAGGCTCCCCTGCCTGTGGCGGGGCCGGTGTGCCGGGGCCCACGGTGGTGGCTCCTGGAGGCACTTGGCAGAGGACGAAGGGAAAGGACATCTCTCTCCCTCACTGTCATCTCAGCGGAGCACACCTATTTGTGAATTATATCTCCAACGGTGGCTACAATAAAACATGATAATGATGGATCACGCCGGTAAATTACTGTTGAGTGGATTGCTAGGTCACATGCGTGTGTGGGTGTGTGTGTGTGTCTGAGCCATGTGTGTGTGATACTTCCGAACACCCAGAAAGTATAAACGCACCCCTGAGCAAGATAAACACACACCCGCACACACATACATACACACATACACACACACTACATTAAACCAAAATACGGCAAAATTATATTACGGCATTATTTTAAAAAATAATATGGAAACTGGGAACATTTAGAGCGACTTGCTACTAATAAGAGTAAACTGTTACGGCTCGCCCGTCCTCGCCTCCACGTCCGCCCCTCTCCCCTCCCGCTACGCGCCCTTCGCGCTCCTCTGCGCGCCGCCTCGGACCGGGCATACGGCGCTCTGGCTCCCCTGAGTTCCCCCTGGCTACCAGGCTCTCACGTTCCCCGTCCCCCGCCGGCTCTGTCCTCTCGGCAGGCTCCTCCCTCTCTGAGTCGGATCCCGACATTCCCAGCACGTCGGCGCATGCGCAACGGCGGAGCGGCGATGACGCTGCCACAAGCACGACTCTGCTCACCTGCTCGTCATTCCCAATCACCGCACCTGTCCCTTGTCTGCAATCACCAAGAACCTGGCCTGCACGCCACTCGGCGCCAGATCTTATAGCCTTTAGCCAGAAGGGTTCTGTTCTGCTCGCTTTTGTTTTTTGTTTTTTCATAGAATATGAAAAGTTTGAAGCAATAAATCCACCACAGGAAAAAAGAAATGTCCTTGTAAAAACCTCTCGTCCTGCTATACCGTAAAGACTGGCCCAGTTCATAAACTTGGTTACAGTGAGCTAGGTGGACGGAGAAACATACAATATTATTTTTATTGTCATTATATTTTTTGCTATTTTATAATGTTGAATAGCCCAAAATATTCAGCCACCCTGAAGTGGAACCTGACCTAACCTCGTTTCTGTCTGACGGTGAAAAGTGGGCTGAGCGCTAGCTACTAATATCTTAACGCCACCACGACGACGACGAAACCTCAAAGAAGACACAGAATTCAACGCAAACCGTGTGCGCGCATGTAATTTACAGCCGTACAGTATTCCACATTTAAACGTCGTTAAATTATCAGATTATCCGTCCGGATGAGGCCTTTCAACTCTTAAAAAATTTAAAGGTGATTAGCTTTTCATAAAGAGTCAATTTTGAGCTGGCCACCATTCAAAAACCCCACTAATTAGAAAGAGACCGGGGCAGGTGAGGTGGAGGAGGAGGAGGGGGAGGAGGAGGGAGGTGGAGGTGGGGGGGTGCAGCACAGATCTGAGATAATCTGGGGACACGCTGTTGCTCAATTTAACAATTGATACGACGTGTAAAGATGCTGAACTCGTACTCTCCACTAATTGATCCACAGGCGCGGCGGCGGCAGAATGAATGTGGGTGTTCATTGCATGCGACCGACTCCATAGATAACTATTAAAGCAGGATTTGCTGCACACCCCCCCCCCCCCGGTTCTGATGGGCTACGGAAGGGATTCCAGGCGCAGGAAAGCATTTGTCTGCTTTAGCGCGAGACGGTGTTAGATGTTTACGTGATGAATGTCGCCCAACTCCGACCAGCACCTTGGGAGTAGCCGGCGCACGAGAGCATGGCTCTGGAACTTATTAAAGTTGCAGTGGGGAGGGAGGGTGTGTGTGTGTCTGTGTGGGGGGGGGGGGCAGCAACTGCCCAATTATTGGAGGTGAACCCAGGACCGGCGGCCAGCGTTCGGGGCCCCTCTGCTGCGGTCTCCAGGACTGCTGGAAAATCGGCGGTATTGTTGCGATTGTCGACCGGACCAGACGGCCTCCATCGACGACGACGACAGCTTAAAATGGTGACAAAGATTATGTACAGAGAGAGAGACAGGAGAGAGAGAGAGAGACAGGACACAGAGAGAGAGAGAGAGGAGAGAAGAGCGAGAGGAGAGAGAGAGAGGAGACAGAGAGCGAAGGAGAGAGAGAGAGGAGAGAGAGACAGACAGAGAGAGGGAGAGAGAGACAAAAACGCCGTGTGACTTCACTGATATAATCCCTGCTTTGTGTATGTGTACTGTGGCAACCACGGAAAGTCAGAGGTAGGACGCATAGACCACTAAGGACACAGAGTCTGATTATGCTCCGCATACAGGGCGTTTATTCCAGCCAACAGAAAAAGAACCTAGGCAATTATAATCCAAACGATATATATAGATAGGAGTCCTCCTTGCTCGGGGCTCCTCTTCGCGGCCAGCCGTGCTCCGCGGGGTAGGTCTTCAGGTCTGGCCGTGGGCATAGAACATAGACACGGTTCGTTCTCAGCAATACCATACATGTCTGCGCATTCCCACCCTTAGAGTAAACCCCACAGCTTTTATAGCCGGGTTCCTCCTGATTGTCTCATGGCTGTCAGCTGTCTCTACCTGGCCCTCTGATGAGCCGAGTGAGGACAGCTGTGCGCCCTGTGGCTCGGGAGGGAGGAGCCGAAGAGTCTGTAAACTCCGCCCACTACCTGGCCGTGAGGCGGCTTGGAGCGCTGTCCATGGTGCTGCTCCTCTCCGGGTTTGCCAAACTCAACAATCAAGCCCTTACAACGCATCCAGAACGCAGCAGCACGCCTCGTGTTCAACCTACCTAAATTCTCCCATGTAACCCCCCTCTTCCGCAACCTCCACTGGCTCCCGGTAATCGCTCGCATTCGATTCAAGACACTGGTACTGACTTTCATGGCTGTCAACGGAACCGCCCCTACCTACCTCCAAACATTAGTCCGACCCTACGCCCCAGCCCGAGCACTCCGCTCGGCAACTTCTGCCAAACGACTGGTACTGCCTTCACTAAAAACAGCCAAACATCGCTCTTCCAAGTCCCAACTCTTCACGGTTCTGGCTCCGCAGTGGTGGAATGAGCTCCCGGCTCATGTCAGGATGGCCGAGTCGCTCGCCAGCTTCCGCAAGAGACTCAAGACCCACCTGTTCAGAGTTCACCTGGACTCTACATAACCCCCCCTAGCACTAACCTGCGTGTTTATATGTCTTAACACTTATTAATGGCACTTAGCATTGTTGTTCGTTCTCAGATGTTGTATCATGCTTAGAATTGCACGCCTGCCCAGCTACTTATGCAGGCAACTTGGCAATTATGAAACTCGTTCTATTCGTCTCGTAAATATGAATGCTCGAAAACAGCTCTATTCTTATCTTCAGGTACCAGTGATATATTGCTGCCTCTCCTTCAACAAATGTACTCTAAGTACATTTGTAATGTATTGTAAGTCGCTTTGGATAAAAGCGTCTGCCAAATGCCCTAAATGTAAATGTAAATGTAAATTAGAATGCTATTTGGCCCTAAACAGACAATACACAACGGCAGAATACCTGAGCACTGTGACCGATCCCAAACTCAGGAAATCCTTGACTAGATACAGACTCAGCGAGCACAGCCTCGCCGTGGAGAGAGGCCGCCACCGGCAGACCTGGCTACCAAGAGAAGACAGACTCTGTACCCACTGCACCCAACATGAGATGGAAACCGAGCTACACTTTCAACCTGCCACCTATACCAAGACATTAGAGATACATACTTCCCACAGATTTCAAACACCCAAAAGAATTTTGAAAACTTAACAAACGACCAAAAACGTCCATATCTGCTGGGTGAGGTACAGGAATGTGCAAACACAGCAGCAAGATTTGTGAGCTGCTGCGACAGGAAAAGGACATCCAACGGAATACAACCTCCATAAAGATGGTCAATCACCTGTCAATCCCCCTTTATTATTATCATCAATATTTTAATTTAAATTTGTATTATTATTATTTTTTTAATTATTATTATTTGTATATACATATATCTTTTTCTTCTCTTTCTTTTCCATTCTTTCTTTTTTATTGTATTTTATTTTTTGTATTTTTGTATTTTTTGATATAGGCCTATGTATATTTTATATATATATATATATATATTTTTTTTTTACCGTAAATCCTCTAATAGTGGCCTGTATTCCATTAAAGGCCGGTCTCTCATAATGGCCAGGGGCGTGGTCAACACGGACAAATAAAGGCCGGCCTCCAATACAGGCCGGGTCAAAAAACGAAGAAAAAAAACGACGGTTAATACGGTAAACTCCTGGTGTCTGTTATACACCGGTAATGTAACTACGGTAGTTTGAATTACCTGTGCAAGCCTGAATTTCCCAGAACACAACATGTCTACGTAACACAGAGCTGCCAGAGAAGAGAAAACAAACATGGCGCCGACCAGACGAAAGTTTGACGTGACTTTTAAAGAGACAGTTACCGTATTACGGTAATGTTTATTCCTACCTCAGGGTTGTTTTATTTTAACATACCTCTGTGGCCCGATCTTGTAGAATTGCTCTCTACAACATCTGCAAGATCCGGCCCTTCCTCACACGTGAAGCAGCGCAGATCCTGGTCCAAGCGCTCGTTATCACTCGTCTCGACTACTGCAACTCTCTCCTGGCTGGACTCCCCGCCTCAACAATCAAGCCCTTACAACGCATCCAGAACGCAGCAGCACGCCTCGTGTTCAACCTACCTAAATTCTCCCATGTAACCCCCCTCTTCCGCAACCTCCACTGGCTCCCGGTAATCGCTCGCATTCGATTCAAGACACTGGTACTGACTTTCATGGCTGTCAACGGAACCGCCCCTACCTACCTCCAAACATTAGTCCGACCCTACACCCCAGCCCGAGCACTCCGCTCGGCAACTTCTGCCAAACGACTGGTACCGCCTTCACTAAAAACAGCCAAACATCGCTCTTCCAAGTCCCAACTCTTCACGGTTCTGGCTCCTCAGTGGTGGAATGAGCTCCCGGCTCATGTCAGGATGGCCGAGTCGCTCGCCAGCTTCCGCAAGAGACTCAAGACCCACCTGTTCAGAGTTCACCTGGACTCTACATAACCCCCCTAGCACTAACCTGCGTGTTTATATGTCTTAACACTTATTAATGGCACTTAGCATTGTTGTTCGTTCTCAGATGTTGTAGCATGCTTAGAATTGCACGCCTGCCCAGCTACTTATGCAGGCAACTTGGCAATTATGAAACTCGTTCTATTCGTCTCGTAAATATGAATGCCCGAAAACAGCTCTATTCTTATCTTCAGGTACCACAGTGATATATTGCTGCCTCTCCTTCAACAAATGTACTCTTTGTAAGTCGCTTTGGATAAAAGCGTCTGCCAAATGCCCTAAATGTAAATGTAAATGTAAATTAGAATGCTATTTGGCCCTAAACAGACAATACACAACGGCAGAATACCTGAGCACTGTGACCGATCCCAAACTCAGGAAATCCTTGACTAGATACAGACTCAGCGAGCACAGCCTCGCCGTGGAGAGAGGCCGCCACCGGCAGACCTGGCTACCAAGAGAAGACAGACTCTGTACCCACTGCACCCAACAGGAGGTGGAAACCGAGCTACACTTCCTAACAACCTGCCACCTATACCAAGACATTAGAGATACATACTTCCCACAGATTTCAAACACCCAAAAGAATTTTGAAAACTTAACAAACAACCAAAAACTTCCATATCTGCTGGGTGAGGTACAGGAATGTGCAAACACAGCAGCAAGATTTGTGAGCTGTTGCGACAGGAAAAGGACATCCAACGGAATACAACCTCCATAAAGATTGTCAATCACCTGTCAATCCCCCTTTATTATTATCATCATTATTTTTTTTATTATTATTATTTTTATTATTATTATTTATATTTTTTTATATTATTCTTTTTTATTATTTATTTTTATTTTTTGATTACTTATTATTATATATATATATATATTACCGTAAATCCTCTAATAGTGGCCTGTATTCCATTAAAGGCCGGTCTCTCATAATGGCCAGGGGCGTGGTCAACACGGACAAATAAAGGCCGGCCTCCAATACAGGCCGGGTCAAAAAACGAAGAAAAAAAACGACGGTTAATACGGTAAACTCCTGGTGTCTGTTATACACCGGTAATGTAACTACGGTAGTTTGAATTACCTGTGCAAGCCTGAATTTCCCAGAACACAACATGTCTACGTAACACAGAGCTGCCAGAGAAGAGAAAACAAACATGGCGCCGACCAGACGAAAGTTTGACGTGACTCTTAAAGAGACAGTTACCATATTACGGTAATGTCTATTCCTACCTCAGGGTTGTTCTATTTTAGAGTGGGTGTATTTTCCCTACGTGAGGCTGCGGTGCTGTTTTGTTACTCTGTCTCAGTCTCTCTCTCTCTGTCTCTCTCCGTCCGTCTCTCCCTCTCTCTCTCTCTCTCTCTCTCTCTCAATTCAATTTAAAGAGCTTTATTGGCATGGGAAACGTACATTTACATTGCCAAAGCGAGTGGTAAATAAAAAGTATATTTATAAAGAACTAAATATATACAGGCAAGTACCGTAAATCCTCTAATATTGTCCGGGGCCTTTATTTACTGAGCCGCAGAGAGCACCAGGCCTTTGTCGGAGGCAGGCTTATATTAGAGGCAGGCCTTTATTTCTTAAAATTAAACTCTCATGGACGTAATCCCTTCATTTCCTGACTTTTATTGCAAAACATTGCACACATTGGCACATAAAAACAAAACAAACAAAACAGTAAGATTCAGCTGCAAGTAACATAGAGAGACAGAGAGAGGAAGTAAGCACCATGGCAACAGCGAAGCAGCGTATGGGCCCCGTGTCACATGACCACCTTTGTATCGGGGAGCCATAACTCAGAGGCTGAGCGAAGGGATTGATCCCGGGACCGGACCCTCCCTGGAGGACCCCTGGCACTGCAACCGGGACCCGTGTTCCGGGGCCTTTGTCTCCCCCGCCAAGCACTTACGTCCCCCGAATTTGTATCCAGCCGAAAGATTGAGTCCCATATATATTTGGGTAATAAATTGCTGTAATTAATGCACCTATTGATTCCTCCTCTGTGTTTCCCTGCAAAAGGCCAGTCCGGTTTCTAATTTAAAAGGTGGTGGGCGGGGATGTCGACTCAGACGGAGGGATGGGAGAAAAGGGGGAGGAGCCTGGTGGCCGGCCAGGCGGTGGGCAAAACGATTGGCGACTGGCGGAATGCGCGCGTAATTGTTCTATGAATCACGGTGTCAAGGTGTCCAATAGTTTTCAAGGTGTTGGGGATCTGTGTGTTGTTTAACTTTGTTTCCCCCTCCTCAGGTTGTAATAAAAATGCTAATACCTCAGAGGGCATCAGGCATGAGGAACGTCTGCTAAATAGCATGTGCGTGTGTGTCCCCCTCGCTCTGATGTCACACTAATCACAACAATGCAATCTCCCAGAGACAAACAGGTGAAAAAATGCATTAGTATTAAACTACCCGCACCCCCCAGGGGAATTATCACGATATATATACTAATCTCTGTGTAGTGGTGAGACTGCGTCTTGCTGGGAAAGAGCCTTCCAGAATGTCATTGAGGAGGGCAGGAGGGGGGGAATTCATCCTTCAAGGACAGCATGAGGTCCCTGTTTCCCCGCCCCAGTGTGATTGCGTTGTTCCCAGTGAGCGCTGCTAATGTCCCTCCACCCTCCACCACCGCCCTCCACCCTCCAGCACCTTCCCCACCCTCCACCCCCACCCAGCGTTGTGTGGTTTTGTAGGTAAACACCAGGTCACCCCCAGCGGTGATGGCGATTGCGGTGCCGGTGGCCAAACTTCTGACCGCAGAACAATGAGCACAAGTCGCCACACCATTTGTTATTGTTTGTTGACATTCAGCTCGGCCAATTGCCTTCACCCCCACCACCTCACCCCCCACCCCACCCCCCCCGCACACACACACACACGGCATGAGTAATTCTGAGAAAGTGATCTTTTGACCTTTGATTTTGTATCGAAGGAACTCAAGAGGTCAGTGCGGTATTGACAGTGTCAATGACAACAAAACACCCTCAACAGGCCCAGCGCTGGGTGCTGGGTGGTGGTTGGGTGGTGGGTGGTGCTGGTGGGGTGCAGGAGATAAGGTCCGCCGAGGGGAGACACCGGGTGAGGATGTCACCGTAGCCGAAGGCGATCCATTAAGTCGTGCTGCTTGTAATTATCGTTAAGAGGGGACGATATACCTTTCATTTGGTATTTAAGAAAATGCCCTTTCTGCACCCCAAAAGAAAACAATACGGAAGAGAGCGGTCCCGAGCCATTAATAACACACTTCATCTAAATCATAGGCATTAGCCTACTCTATTACGGTGTAGCTCTCACCAAGCCAACAAGAACCGTGATGAATTATTGCTCATTCTAACCCCCCTTAGTTCCTATGGCATGGCTTAAAAAGCTTGAAAAATGGCTCCTCTGCCATTTCAATTAATCAGCCGTATTTTGCTTAATTTTGTTTGATGTTGGCAGGGAAGATGTCCTCTGGCAACTGCTGTCCTTTGACCACTAATGCCTTCATAATTCTCCCATCAGTACGACCATGATTGAAACAATCAAGCCTGTGTGTGTTGTGGCAACCCGCTTACAGTCATAGGCACGACACACAGGAAACACTGATACACAGTCTGGTTAAAGGCTGATCCATACTCCGCGAGAAGTGAGAACTTTGTTCTCGCACCAAGGGCCCCGCCCACAAAATGACGTCATTTTGTTCTCGCAGCCCTAGGTCAGGAGTTCTCGCAGCTTGTTCTCGACACATCATCCGGGCCGAACTTTGTTCCGTGTCCGAGAACTATTGTGTGATTGGTCAATTGGGCGTGGTTAATGCGCTTTCCGCCGGCGCAGAAGTTTGCTGCTGTGATCTACTGATCACCTTGTTATTGAACACCCTGTTGTGTCTTAACAGAAAGTCAAAGTGCTCACATTCGCTGCTGTTCCATTTCACTCTCAGATTCATCCACATCCTTTCCACATTCAACACTATCTCTGCGCCGTGGTAATATGACTAAGCACTGTAAACGTGGTGGTGCTAAATTCCGGAGATCCTTCAGAATAAAGTTGAGATCACATTTTCACACCTCAAATGAGCGGAAATGCTGGTATTTATCACGTTGCATGCTGGGAATATTCTCAATTTTGAGTCAATTGTTTTGCACCGCAGCGCAGGCCAGGATTGATTCAATCAATAATATTTTAACTTTTGAAGACTGCGGCACTCAGTCTGTCTCTTCATAAACTAAAGCTGAACCTTCTCGAGTGAGACTGATGTGCAGAGAGAAACAGGATTTAGCGAGCCAGTCATCTCAACTTGCTTCCGTAACCTGGTTGCTGTTAGCCCTGTGAGACAATCCAGATCACGCAAATTCTCCCTCTCTGCTGACTGGTCTGGCATTGATTGCGTTGAAAGCCAACTTGCAGAGTTGCAGTAGCCCATCTCTCCCAGTAATCAGTAAGTGTAGGTTAGTGTATTCCCCTCACATGAACAGCAGCTAGCTTTCTGTAATGCTGCAAGTCAGTGGAAGCGGCTAACAGAAAGCAAACGCTATCTCAGTGAACTCTTTCTGGACGCAGAATGATAAATGGAATTGGAATTTAACAACTGGTCTAAATCTAGGTAAGACGGGCAAACGTCAATTTACAGATATCTCGCCGTATCCATTTAATCAATGGGTGAATGAGGTAATGCTTCATCTTAAAATTTGAAAAAAAAGAAGCGTCACACTACAGCGCACACACAAAGATAATAATTATTAATACCAACAGGCGTCAACTTGTCTTGAAAAAGTTAGAGGATTTGTGCATACATAAATCATTTTGAATGCCAATATATGAACATGTCATTTAAAATGTAATTATATTATTTATTATACAAATTATATTAGAAACGTCGTTTTTCTGGGAAAAGGGGAGCAAGTGACATCTAAGCTTGGACAATGGCAAAAAAGTCTAACTTTTTAATTTATACAGTGTTCATCTTTGACTATAAGGCTGCGTGTCCACAGGATGCATCTTTAGCACTGGCAGCGCCTATTTTCAATGCAAACCCTATAAAAAAAATAAATAAAAAAAAATAACTTTTGGAGAAGCGCCACGCTCGTCAATGTCACGTGTCTTGTCAGCAAACCAGAATCGAGGAGGGGCAGGACATACGACCACAGGAGAACCTTATACTGGCCGTCACGGACAACCCAGTGATTTATGATATGTCGCTGAAAGGCTACCATGACCACACAAAAAAATCTTCACTCATGTCGAGAGCTGCTGCCAATGCCATGATGCGATATCTCTCCATTGTTTCAAATTAATTTCTAATAGAAATAGGCGGGATATGCTAGTGTGATGTCACAATGAAGGAATGCGAAATCGCTAAAAGAAGCGCTGGAAGAAGAATCGCTTGAGAAGCCCTCTGAAAAAGAGGTTGTGATAGTTTTGAGACACTGCCAGGTCTACGCAGGTTTGTTCTTCAGTGTCTGCTGACAACGCTTATGGAACTCACTACGCAAGTACATCCATCGTGACCATCGCTGCAGTGACACATACCCCCGGAGAGAGACTTGGAGTTCGGTACCGCCCCATTCATTGACGTCAGAGTTTAGATCACATACCCAGGAGTGGCCGTTATCTTGTACTTGACTGCGGAGGAGTGGCCCTTCTCTCCCTGGATGACGGCTCTGACGGGAGCAGGGTCAGGGCCCACGGAAGAGGACTCATGCTGGATCTCCTCTTCGCCATCCTCCTCCCTGCTCTCTTTAGCGCCTAAAGAAACAGTTGTAGGTCCTATGGTTGGTTATTAGCTTAGAATTAATAATGAAACAAAATTATTAAAATAAAATAAAGGTATTAATCTGAATTAATAATAACGGGGCACCACCCTGAAATCAGGGACCAATAACTGGACTTAAGCCAATAAGTGGCTTAAGTCTCATCAAAGTTCAAATCAAAGTTATCTAAACTAAGTTAATTGAAGGATTCAGAGTACTTTATGTGACAGGTTTCAAGAAGGTTTCAACACAACACTCAAGCAAAAACCACAAAGTTATAATATAAGGATGTTTATTAAATTCAAGTTGGCAAATGGCATATAGTATGGGGCGGGGGATGTGACCACTTCTTTCAAGAGGCAAGTCCCCTTTCTTCAAGAAGCGACCATTTTGGGGTGTATTTTTGTTCCATTTTTCTTCCAAGTATTGGAAGTATTAGCTAACTTTAAACTGCTCTGTCTGCCACTTCTCCAAACTCAAACTGCAACAAACCAGATTACTCCACATCTGCCTGTGTCCTGTGTTGGAGAGCCACCCAAAAAGCCACTTTTATGCAACGTGTAGCATTAGCATCGCTACAGGCGCTTACTTACGTTCACTCTCATCCCGTTTCTTCAGGATATCAAACACCACGGTCCGCAGGTCTTCAACAGGCTGGTGGGGGGCAAAGAACAAAGGACAAAGCCTCTTATTTCCCTGTGGTCTAGTGTTAATCTAGTGGTTACATTTCCGCGCAGTCCGTCATCACAAATGTCATACTTAGAGGCATTCGGCTAAACATTTACATACTGGAAGGCAGAAGCAGTAAAAGATAGAGAGATGAGCAGATGGTCTCAACGTTTCTTAAATGCGATTAGTGCAGAGAGGAAGAGGACGAGTGGTAATTAGTAGAATATAAACCAATGCTCCCCACTTTCTTAAATATCAAACTCAAGGACTTTCCAGGCCCCAATTCCCTCAAATTCAAGGACCCAACACCAACAGAGACACAGATTAAGGGTTATTACTGTTCCAACAGTTTTTTATCATGAGAACTAGCAGGCTTTACAGAAGCTCAGACAATTAAAAAGAGAGGCTTGAATGTGTAAACACTTCTCAATTGTGCTGTAGACTAACGTCATGTAAATAAAATACATCCACAAGAACTTCAATTTCTATTTTTGCACTAAATATACAAATTCAAGCACTTTCAAAGACCCATGTCTAGTTATGTCTATTTTAAAAAAAAGGATATGTCACAGCCTTGATTTTGTTTTTCCCTGATAAACAGTAAGCATCAATTAAACTCATTAGGAGGCAAGTGCGTGACCGATTACCTCCAATACGAGGCTTACTGCCTCCTCAAACATGGGTAGCACATCCAAGTTGCCCTGTCGCTCCATGAGTCTCGCTTGACAGATCCAGTACTTGGAAAACTTCTTGGCTAGCGTAGGCAAGCGAGACAGGACCCCGGTCACCTGCTCCGGGGGACAACCCTAAAGGGGACAGGAAACATGCCAAGACAGGGGTCCATAAGAAGGGCCGTGTCCCAAAAGAGGAACTTCAAGCATCCTGTGTAGAGTTGATGTGATTACATTGATTGTTTTAAACTGCAATACGTTTAAATGAGTTGAAGATAATTTCAAAAGCCAACTGGATGTTTTATGGCCTTGTGTGAAATAATTTGCAATGAAGCAATAAGTCCGAAGAGGCCATGGCTTACTGTGATTTTAGAGCTAAATTTGAGTGATTTAGTGATTTTAGAGCCAAGGGGCGTTGTTAGGCACGATGCGATAGCGGAGTGAAGCGGTATGAAACGGTTACTACATTAAACTACATTCAGGTTTAATAAATTAACCGCATAGCAACAAAAAATGCAATAGTTTATTGATAACAAATAATCATTCTTCCGCCAAACAATGTAGTTCTACAGCGACATAGCAGAATGATTGCCGAGCATCGTACAGGCGCAGCCACACAGACACGGACTACGTTTACATGCACAAAATATTCCGGTTTTTGCCCTTATTCCAAAAAAAGACAATATTCCTACTAAGCTGTACATGGCTAGTGAAAATGAATATTCCACTAATATTCCCGTTTACTTGCAGCTGTGCATACTCCGATCAGCATAAAATGCTTCCTTGACGTAGTCCTACAGCGAGGATATTTCGTCGGTTTTCCACCAGTGACGGACTTGTTCGACTGTGTGAACACAGCGTCCCTCTTTGAGTCATTCAGCCAACTTCTTGAAAAGGTTGGTGTTGCGATATTTGCTCATATCCAAAAACCTGTTGATATCCAAGTCTTTCAAAATGTTTAAAAGTAGCTGTATTTTTCCTTCAGACAGGCTTTTCTTTTGGGCATGCATCTACTCCAGCCTTGCAAACTGTTGGTTAGTTAAACTGCAGTAAAATTCTGATTGAGACGCATATTAAATGCGGTGTTATATGGTTGCTATCATAGTAAAATGGTTGCCATGGTTTCCATACACTGAAAAAAATGGTAATAGGGGGTCTTTGATTTGACACTAATTAATCTGGTATATGCAATACGATTGTATTATATTCCGTTTGCAAACATTTTTTTTAAGTAGATTTGAAGAGTTTAAGAGTTTTTCTCACGTTGATTGAAAGTGAAAATTTCACGTTCAGACTCCAGAGCAGCAGGTGGCTGTAATGCGTCATTAAAACAACACAGTAGTAGAAGAAGTGTTTGAAGCGTGGTCTCACGTTAAAGACTGGATATCGTATCATTGGTGACTGTCAAGTGACAGAAAATTGAAGACCGAGTTACCCTACTGAAAGGTATGTTTGTCAACCTTATAATCATGTTATATTAGACAGCATATCTCCTAGCAGTTTTCTTACAGTATACAACCGTTTTGTTTTTTTTACCAAGTTATGTCTAACCTACCATTAAACCAACACTAGCTAGAAAGGTGCTGCAACCGTTGGTTGGAAAATTAATGAATAAAGCATAGAGCTAAATATTGTTTGCCTACAAGTTTTATTTCCCTCAAAAAAGTTAACTTTGCAGCTAACGAAATGCTAAGTTTGCTATCTCAAATGTTAACGTTAAGTGTGATAAGGAAATTTACTTGAACGCTACTTTAACTTTAGCATAATGGGACATTGGCAATATTACATTTAGTCTATGTAAGGTCAACTGACTGTTGTTTTTTACCGTTTGCTGGTACTTTGGAATTTCGTGGAGAATGTGAATGTTAGGGTAGCTTGCACGAAGAAGCTTAAAAAGTGATGTTAATGAAAGCCTGTGTGCACCACGTGTGTTGCCAGCAAATGGCTGTCTATGGCGCAAAAGCAAGGAAACGTGGCCACGTGGACAGAAAGCCAATTGCGAAGTATATGAATGTAACAGCATCCAAAAAGTTTAGTTCTAGGAAGTTTGCACCCCACACGATGAAAATAAAAGTATTTTGATTCGTTTGTGCTGCAAAATAATAAAAAAATGTGCACAAAAGATTTCTTAAAGAAATTAAACTTGAATTTGTTTAGTGACCTGAGTTCACTCAGCACCCCATCAATGCCCAAATGTTTGTGCAGTCAACATAAGCATTTTAGGGGCATAAATTCCCCCCGCCCCCTCACACCCAAAATCACTTGTTTGTGCATACATTCATTGATTATAGCTTACGTTGTGCCATACAAACAATATTTAGGCATGTTTTGATTTGTGCATTTGTTTTGTGACATTTTAATGAATTGTATGCATATGACTTGATGTGATTAATTTTTTTCTCCCATAGGTCCATGTTATTGCACACACATTCAATTGTAAGTACTGTCATCAGTTGTATTGCTTCTAAATCAAATTCAAAATAAGGATTTAAAAAATTGTGTTGGTGTTAAAAATGTATCAATTCATGTGGAAGTCATAGATTTTCTTCATGCTTTGAATTTTGGTAGTACATTGTAAGCCTATCACTTCGTTATTGAGTTTAAGATTGAAGGTTTAATGATGTGCCTATTCTTTTTTATATCTGTTGTAGGGTTAGGTGGTGGAAATGTGGAGTTGTAAGGGATGCAAAGAAACAGTATCAAGTAGGTCCACGCTCTTAAGGGAACTCGGCGGCAGCCAATCAAGGCCCTGGCTGCAGGCCATAAATAGGAGAGGACCTGGGTGGTGTGGACGGTCGAGAGAGTGGAAGAAAGTGAGGTGGAAGTGAAAGAGTAAGAGGAAGTGGTGGTTGTTGTGGGGGAGGAGGAAGGACGAGGACCAAGACCCTGTGTGGGCAAGTTTGGAGACGATAAGAAGTGGCTGTGTGCCTGGACGTTCTGCCTGTCTGCGAACCCGAGTTGTGTACCGACCCTTGCCTGCCTGACGACCCTCCCGCCTGCCTTGCCCTGGACCCCCTGAGACCACTTCCTGGTGTGATACCCCCTGCATACGGACAACGACGACATCGGAATAACGGACTTGGCACTATAATTACCCTGCGCTTTCCCCTCCCCTGTATGGTAAATAAACCCGTTTATTGTTCATTGAATATTGGTGTGGGGACAAGTGACTTATTATTTCCAGTCATGTGGACACTCAACCCTACAAGGGGAGTGTGCCACACCAATTCACATGGGATGGGGTTTCCTGCCCAAGGAATCTCTGTCCCCTGTATAAACATTCACGGTTCACTTAACCTCTTCCCCAGCTGCTTATCTGCATGACCAGTCGTCACCTTCATTTATGACTGTTGGAGGAAGGGGTCGCCCTCCTGCCATATAGTTTACCAGGATTGCCTGTCGTAAAAACAATCTACTTCAAGAACCTAATACCAACAGGAAGAAAGGCCTGAAATGCAATTTCCCATTACAATTTATCAATATAATATATAATAGGCAATCACTTTTTTTCTGCATGCATAATTTCAACTGTCCAAAATGCTTTTCACCAAATGTCACGCTCGCGGTGTGCGTTTCTGGATGTGTGTGCGTCCGTATTAATTTGCATATACGTTTTACGCAGGAAATAAAATTCATTATTATCCAACCAGTCTGAACAGCGGGGTAAAGAATGAAGCAGCAATTGACATTTACAACAATGGTGTAGCACTGCACCGCCGCTAGAATTGACTGGTAGAATGGCAGTTCTCACATAATCCTGCCATAATTGAAAAGTTAATGGCCGGAAAATAATTGCTGCTTTATTACAATGAACATACCTTGCTTGTAATGGTGGCATTAAAATGTCCCACAAGAACAGTGTTGACTTCGTTGCACAAAAGAAACATCAAAATGCATTTCACTTGTATTCAATTTAGGTTGGTTTGAGTTACCTGTGTGCCCTCGTCGAGCCAGAGAACCCCTATCAGCCTCAACCGGCATGTCAAGTGAACAGAAGATTAACAGGAGACCGGAAGCACCTGGAGGAGCTTCACAGGCCGCTTTTCAAGAATTCGTCTTCTTGGCAGCCGGTCCGGCACTTTTCTTTCATGCTAATGTGGGATTTCCACTTTAAAGAAAAATTCAAGAAAAAATAAAAAGGCACCCGGAATTCAGTGTGGTTTGCGGAGGAGTGGTTATCGCTCTGGGGATTCCACTCAGGTTCCACGCAGCCCCGCGGACGGCTTACCTCAGCATGGAGTTATTGCCGTCGCTCCTCGTGCAGCGGACCTGCCGCGTCTGGTAGCCCACCTCCAGCTCCCAGGACATGCGCCCGCTGGAGGGGTGCGGCTGCATGTCGTAGAAGTGTTGGTGGTGGTGGTGCTGCTGCTGACCCTGTAGGTTCTGGCTGTGGTGGTGGTGTTGCTGCTGGTGGTGCTGCTGGTGGTGTAGGTGATGGTGTCGGGAGTGCGGGGAGGCCTGAGCGTACCGCTTGACCAGGTTCTTCGCGGCGGGGGTGGCATCGGTGGCGCTGTAGTCCACCGGCATCCTGCCACTCAGCACCACCAGGTCCTTGTGCTGGGGTGGCCGACACTCGCTCCAGGAGCCCACCCGGATGCTGTAGCGGTGCTCGCTCGCCCCCAAGGGACAGATCGACGCGTTGGAACAAGTCCTGGTCTGGGTGAGGTTGGGGCAGTGGGCCCCGCCGAACACAGGCGTGGCCAGGACGTGGCGGACACGGTGCTGCAGGCCCACGCCGCATGTCCGGCTGCAGCCCGACCACGGCGCAAAATTGGACACCACACAGTCCTGCGGGCACGGGATCAGGCAGGCCTGCTCCGCCGACGGCCTCTGGGAGAAGAACTTGTATATCCACGGCCGTGAGGTTGGCCGAGTGCACGCAGCGGACCGAGCGCCGCTGGACGCCGTGCTGCGCCGTGACGCACTCCGAGGGCTGCGGCCTCAGCTCGTTGGAGAAGAAGGGCACCAGGAAGCAGCCACCCCAGGTGGACACCTCCCACTCAAACAGGTCCTGGTGCCACTCACACACCTTGAAGCAGTGGCGCCGGCTCTCGGGCTTGTCAGCCTGCGGGCAGTGGGAGTGGTGGGTGGTCCAGCCCTCCGTGTGGACGCACCACAGCGTCCGGGTCTGGACTCCGCCCGCGTCACACTCCTCCCCCGTGCAGTGACCCCACTAACCTGGCAGGGAGGGAGGGACAGGACAGAGAGCAGCACAACACAAAACAAAGTCAGACTGTTTTATCACTCAAAAAACTTGTGTTTTTGTTTCGTTCTTGAACTAGTTATTAAGCGCTGTGCAATCTGTCCAAATCGAAGCCTGTTCAGTTAAACTTTGTGTTGGTCTATGATTGACAGAGGAATACATTCTAACCGACAATGGTCGACAACACAAAACATTAAAAGGCCACCATCATTTCCACACACAGACACAAAGATATATGGCACCTGGTCCCACTAATTGGCATTAATAACGGAGATCGAACTGTTAATTTAGCCTCCCTGTCCTTTTGCTCTCCTTTCCAAAACACGCAGGCATGGGCATTAAAACGCAGTGAAATTGAATCAATCTGCCAATCAGTCAGTAACACAAACTTCTCATCAACAGTAATTGGGATGCTTTTTGAAAAGGACGTTTTTAACTTGCCTAAATTAGAATTTAATTTGTGTAATTATGAGTTGAGGCCTTGGAAATTTCTTTCAAATAAACACTTGTTTAAAGAGTTTTTTTTTTCTTCCGTCGAAGAGGAAAAAGGTACGCCAGAGCCGTAAATTAACCCTGTGTTGGCAACGTTTTAACAATCATAACCGTATTCGTTATGCGTGTTTATATGTCTTAACATTTATTAATGGCACTTGCATTGTTGTTAGTTCTCAGATGTTGTATCATGCTTAGAATCACACGCCTGCCCAGCTACTTATGCAGGCAACTTGGCAATTATGAAACTCTCGCGGTCACCTGACCTGACCGTGGGACTTTTGGACGTGTCACGTCACCCTCATTATCGTCATGATACAGACAGTCAGCAAACCAATCAATCATATTTTTATTTGCAAATAAAGTAGGTATAACTTGGTTTGCATTTCAACACACACTCAATTATTCCCCCCCCCCACCAAAATAATAATAATAATAATAATAATGATAATGATAAATAAATGAATAAATGAGTAAATGAATAAATGAATAAAAATATAAATAAATAAATAAATAAATAAATGAATACAAATCTATAAAAAAATAGATGGGATGATACGCTGTGAAAGTGATGACATCATTTTCATAAACAGAACGTACCTTGGAGACAAACAGTCATTCGGTTAAATTAGCTTGTTAAGCGCCATTGACGGTTATTGTAAGTTTTAATCACTCATACGAACATTTACGCTGCCAAATATAAAACTCTCAGTACCACAGAAAGTGAAACTGTGCCAGTGAGCTGTGTGGTAAGCCAGTTTACCTTTCTTTATTAGTTTAGTTTCATCCCTAAAAAGTGTGGAGATGCCATCGAAACCAACTGGAGACAACGCTGATTGTTTGTCTCCATCGGCCCGTTGCTATGTTCGTTACTATGTGATGACACGACACTTTCATAGCGTATTGGAGGCCCCTCGCCCCTAGGGGGAGCTCGAGGCCCCCCGGCCGCGGCCCAGGCGGCCCGGTCGTTAATACGGCCCTGCCGATCCCCCCCTCCTTCCCTCCCTTCTGTCCCCCCATGGCTGGTTCTCTCTTACCATGCCTTCCCATTTTTTTGTCCTCCATCGACGGCTCCTTCTGCGCGCAGTCCATGCTTTCCCCCCCGCTCTCTGCTGCCGAATTCTGCGGTGACGCTCTCGCAATTGCGTTCGCCACCGCTCCTCCTTTCTGCAGCGCGTCCCCATCCTCCTCCTCCATCCGCTCACCTCCACTGCTTTCTCCCTCTCTGGACTGCTCCTCCATGGCCGCCTCCTCCGCCTCTGTTCTCTCCACCGCCTCTGCTCCGTCCGCCTCCGCTCCGTCCACCACCACCTCTGCTCCGTCCTCCGCGCCGTCCCCCGTCGCCACCCCCGCAGGGGCGGCCCGCTCCTTTTTTTTTATTTTTTTTTATTTTATTATCAAAAATCATCTGTTATTTACATTTTTACACACTATTTACATTATATTTTCCATTTCCCCCGTGGGTGCGATTGGGAGTGATTCCATTGACACGGGCTGGTGCCGGGCCAGTGCAAGCCAATGCTCCCCCCCTCCTGCTCTCCCTCCCTCTCCCTTCCCCCTGCTCCCCCCCCCCCCCCCCCCCCCCACACACACCCCCCAGACACTCACATATACACACATACA
>PIJE02002330.1:53056-68056 GCA_002895965.2 Coryphaenoides rupestris | reverse complement strand
ATGACTCAAAGCCCCTGGTGGATGAGAGGTCCTTGTGGCCTCCCTCCCTCCTCCCTCTCCGACCCTCCCTCCTCGCCCTCCTCCTCCTCTGCCTCTCCTCCCTCCCCTCTCCTCCCGTCCTCCTCCCTTCCTCCCTTCCTCCTCCTCATCCCTCCTGCACCCTCCTCCTCCTCCCTCCTCCACTTCCTCCTCCTCATCCCTCCTGCACCCTCCTCCTCCTCCCTCCTGTGTGAGACGCCCTGGCTGGTGGTGGTGCTGAGATGTGAGCGGTCCCAGTCCCTGTCCCGTCAGCTGCTGGCCCTTGTGTGTGTGTGTGTGTGTGTGTGTGTGTGTGGTGTGTGTGTGTGTGTGTGTGTGTGTGGACATCTATCTGTTGTACAAGTCCCTAATGGTGGCCTTGCAGGGGGGGGGTCACGGTAAGGTCCCCCTCCTTCTCCCGCCCTCCAATCCACGACGCTAACCAAGATGCTATCAGTATCGTCAGTATCTGGAAGGCCTGGGGTCACTCTCTCTATCTCTCTCTCTCTCTGTGTCTCTCTCTGTCTCTTGCTCACTCACACACACACACACACACACACACACACACACACACACACACACACCTGTCCCCGATTGAACCCTCAACTCCGCCTGACCCTCGTGGTTTATCTCGCCCCGGTCTCAAAGCGTCAGTTAGCATTAGAATGTTCAGAGTTCAGCCCGAGTTAAAATCCTTCATATTAATTAGAATTCAGTTTTGGTTTTTTTTGCACTGACAAATGATGTTGGCCCATTCAGTGTTCACCATTT
This sequence comes from Coryphaenoides rupestris, assembly GCA_002895965.2. NCBI lineage: Eukaryota > Metazoa > Chordata > Actinopteri > Gadiformes > Macrouridae > Coryphaenoides > Coryphaenoides rupestris. The sequence continues at coordinate 67,267 of PIJE02002330.1, read as the reverse complement.
TCCACGATAGAAAAAACCATTTATAAAATAAGAAATCTCCCAGACTGCTAAATACTACTTAAGTGTGTTAACAAATGTAAGTCCCACTTTACTTTGATCGCTCCAAATCTCCTTAATCTTCGGCGTCTGACTAAAAGATTAATCGTGAATAAGGCAAGGTGGTGGTGGGGGGGGGGTGGGCGGGTAGGCGGGTGGGGAGACTTGGGGCACTTAACCTTAAAGCTTCTTGTTTGTAACCCCACCCCCTCCCAGCATGTGGAGTCTGACTCCCAGTCCCCGCCCCTCATCCCCCACTCCCACCCACCCAGGTCCGTGTCGGAGTTGATCCCGATGTGGTTAACCAAATACATGTATGTATGTACGGGTGGATGGATGGATGGATACACACACACACACACACACACACACACACACACACACATCTGTATTTGGGTATGTGTGCGCATGTGTGAGAGCCTGTGTGTGTGTGTGTGTGTGTGTGTGTGTGTGTGTGTGTGTGCTAATTTGCCAAGCAGCTTACAACGTAAACACAACAATATCAGCGCCACGCATTATCTCAAGCTAAATGCTAATCTTAATGTAAGTGGCCAAAGGTCAAATGAGGCCGGGAGGTGAAGGATGGGGTGAAGGGGGGTGAAGGGGTGGAGGTCGGCGGGTGGGCTGGTGGGACCTCTAGGGAACCGAGAGGATTGAGGCGGTTTTCTAAGCAAGACGGTTTTTCAAGAACGCGGCTAATCCGGGTCTTTAGGACACATGTAAACACAGCTTATGAAGGGCTCTAACTTCAGTCTTAAGACTCACACATGTCCTGAGTTTCATTTCCAACGGCAATAACCACGGAAGCGGAAATAATCGTGGAATCGCGCGGAGAGAGAAAAAAACAAAAGGGCCTTTCCCGGATAAAAGACAAAAACACACAAACCCACAACCCCCTTCAAGGACAAGAAAAATAAACGGAAAAAGGAAAAAGAAGAAGCAAGTCACGGGAGCGTCTAAAATGGAGGACGAAGACGAGGAGGAGGAGGAGGAGGAGGGCAGAACAACGGGGGTATTTAAGGGGAGGCGGGTTGTCGTCGAAAACGGGGGGGGGGGGGGGGGAGGGAGGGGTGGGGGGCGAGAAAAGGAAGAGAGAAAGGCCTCCGGGTTATTATCTCAACCGTCAGGCGGAATAATAAGACCCGTAGATCGCCTGAGTGTGCCCGGGCACCAGCCACAACTGTCTGCCTACCTGCCAGTCTCCGCGTCGAGGGGCGGCGGTGGGAGGGGGAGGGAGGGAGGGGAGGGAGGGAGGGAGGGAGGTTGGGAGTTAAAAAAAGAATTTGGATAATCGACTGAAGCCCCCCCCCCCTGAGTCTGTGCCTCACTCACCTCGGGCTGACCCAGAGAGCGACAGCCATCTTGTCCCTCTCTCCCTGTGTGTGTGTGTGTGTGTGTGTGTTAAGGCCCCCCCCACCACCACCCCCGCGGTTGCAAGGAAACGGCAAGGACATTAAGACACGCTTAAATACGCTCCGTCTGTGTGTCGCCTGTCATTCCGGTCGGTTCCGGTCATTTGTTAATAGCCTCTGTAGATTCACGTAGAGTCTGTGAAACAGCCACCGCCGGACAAACCGTTTCCGTTCCCTTTTCGTTAAAGATCCGACGTTATGGGATTGCCCTTGTCGTGCCGTTTTTCCCAAAACTTCCCCCTTCCTGTTCGGTTGTGGAAGACCGTTCGGGGGCTCCTCCAAGGACACAGCAGGCTCGTGGTGAAAAGTCCAGTTTTTATTGTAAAAGTATGACAATGACATGATGGTATGCAGATGGTACCTGCTAGCATGCTAGCGCTCTCCCTGAGTGTGTGTGTGTGTGTGTGTGTGTGTGTGCCGGTGGCTGACTTAACCTGTGGTGCACTGACTAGCCCCCCCCAGACTCTAACTGGGCCAGGTGAGGCCACACACACCCCAACAATGATACATGGTGGTGATAGGAGTGAATGGGAATCGACGTACAGTATGTGCCATACTATTACCAGTTCATGTTCCTTTGAATCCATGTGTTTCTCGACGGGAACGTATTTTCATACTCTTGGTGCCGTTTGAAACTCACCCCAGAGGATCCGGAACCTGACTTTCGTTCCACCCTGGTGGAGGTAGAATTCTACCAATACACAGAATATTCGTCCTCAAATACGAGGAAATATGGCAAATTTTTGTGCCAAATCAATTAAAATACGAAGATCAGAAATGAACATAACATTATATGTACAGCATATTCTGCACATTTAAATGCCCCTTCATGGAAGTGAGTGTCGTAGTGAACCTACTGGTTTTACCACAGCTAGTGTGTTTCTGGTGTTGAATTACAACAGCTAATGTCTTTGTCTGGAGCCTTCCCCAACCCCTGATTACCTTAAGAGATAGGAGGCAAGTTGGTGTGATGATATAAGTGTGTATTTGTGGTTATGTGTGTGTGTGTGTGTGTGTGTGTGTGTGTGTGTGTGTGTGTGTGTGTGTTCATGTTCATGCCTGTGTGTATATGTATGTATGTGTGTGTGTGTGTGTGTGTGTGTTCATGTTCATGCCTGTGTGTATATGTATGTATGTGTGTGTGTGTGTGTGTGTGTGTGTGTGTGTGTGTTCATGTTCATGCCTGTGTGTATATGTATGTATGTGTGTGTGTATGTATATGTGTGTGTGTGTGTGTGTGTGTGTGTGTGTGAGAGAGAAGCTGCATGTGATCGGGGAGGTGATTGTTAATTTACATGCGTTCATTGCCATCCGCCCGTTTTAATTCCACCATTAGGGGCATTAGAGACTGCCGGCTGAGAGGGAGACCATTACTGCAGGAATGAGTATTGAGCATTATTATATAAATACCTTTGCACTTTTGACTCCAGGATGCTACTTGCTGTGCTTGTTTCAGTACCCCCCCCCCCCCCCAACACCCTCCCACACACACACACACACACACACACACACACACACAGACACCCCAACTCATCCAACTGTCTTACTTCTTTCTTTTCACCAGCAGCAGCAGCACCACCACCACCACCACCACCACCACCTCCTCGTCCTCCTCCTCCTCCTCCTCCTCCTCCTCCTCACAGACAGACACACACAGGTTGGGGCCCGGTCTAATTTTAGGGCCGGGGGAGATCGCACTCCTTTGACGTGTCCCGCGGAGGATTTTCACCTCGGCCACACGCCACAGCTGTCCGTCCGCGAGGCTTCCAGAGGCGAGATCTTCTGCTTTATTAAAACGTGTGAGGAGAAGGAAAAAAAAACAGAGAAAGTGAGAGGGAGGAAGGGAGAGAGAGACATAGAGACTTAGAGAGAGACAGACAGAGAGACAAAGAGACAGAGAGACAGAGACAGAGAGACAGATAGAGAGACAGAGAGAGAGAGAGACAGATAGAGAGACAGAGACAGAAGAGAGAGAGAGGAGAGAGAGAGAGAGACAGAGAGACAGAGACAGAGAGACAGAGAGAGAGGGAAGACAGAGAGACAGAGAGAGAGGAAGACAGAGAGAGGGAGAGAGAGAGAGAGAGAGAGAGAGAGAGAGAGAGAGAGAGAGAGAGAGACAGAGAGAGAGACAGAGACAGAGAGAGAGGAGAGAGAGAGAGAGACAGAGACAGAGACAGAGAGACAGAGAGAGAGGAAGACAGAGAGAGGGAGAGAGAGACAGAGAGAGAGACAGAGAGAGAGAGAGAGAGAGAGAGAGAGAGAGAGAGAGAGAGAGAGAGACGAGAGACAGAGAGAGAGACAGAGAGAGACAGGAGAGGGAGAGAGAAGACAGAGAGAGAGACGAAGAGAGAGAGAGACAGAAGACAGAGAAGAGACAGAGAGAGCTATGGTATCGGCAGAATGGTCCGGTGCTCTGCTAAAAAAAAGTCTTGCATTTGTACGAAGACTGGAGTGTCAGTCCCTTCGTGGGCATTTCGAAGAACCACACAAATACTTTAATCGCCCAAAAGCAACCACCCGAAAACAGGTACAGATGCAGGAGCAGTCAGCCGACAATGTTCTGAGACAATGAGAGTTAAATGTTAAAAACATGGCAACGTTTAGCGTGACAGAGAGAGAGAGAGAGAGAGAAGAGAGAGAGAGAGAGAGAGAGAGAGACAGAGGAAAACAGCAGAAACTGAAACGAAGTAGAAGCTGCCAATCAAATCGTTTTGCGTGCGGCTTTATAACACTGAGAACCTGACCTGAAGAATCAAAAAAACGATCGTCTTTGTACTGTTTGTTGCGTCTTTGTTGCACGCGATTATAAATATATAATATATATATATATATATATATATATATATATATATATAGAAAAACAACTGCAATTACATTTTTTTGCGAGCTCAGGAGGAGTAAAAATAAAAAAGTGTAAGTCGCAAAATCTGGGCCACGGAGAGATAATTAATATTAGATGTTTTTCTTGGCGGTACAGAGCGTGTAAACGCTACGGTGACAGCTAAACACTCTCAGCGGCACCAAAACAACACGGAAATGCTTAAAGTGTGTGGAGAAAAAAAAAGAAAAAAACGACAACCAAAGACGAACCAAATAAAAAACAACAAAAAAAAGCCACCGACCTCCACTTGCAAAAAGAAAACGCACATAAAAGTATGACCTCCGCTCCTCCCCTCCCCCCCATCGCCTCCCTCCCCCTCCCTTTATCTCACCCTCCCAGTTGATGAGAGTTTTAATTTCAACGTGAGATTCCCCCGCTCCCTGGAGGAGAACCATGCCATCTCCCCCCCAGTGAGAACACACCCCCCTCCACCCCCATTTTGCCTCCCACCCATACCCACCCCCCCCACCCCCAAACTCTCGAGAGTGTGTGTGATTAGAAAAAAAAGAAAGCCTCACTAAATTACTGTATCACATAAAACGGTATAATTAAATTAATATTGGATGTAATAATTACTTTGTGGATTCTCATTTTTCATACACACACACACACACACACAGCTGCTAGCGCGCCCGTGCCATTAGCATTTGTCCGCCGCAATTAACAAAAGCTCTAATGAGATTTCGGCACACGCGTGTATTTGTCTTTCGTGGCGGGGGATGTGCATGTGCGTGTGTGTCAGCGTGTGTGTGTGTGTGTGTGTGTGTGTGTGTGTGTGTGCGCACGCGTGCAGATTTGATTGCATACGTGGCGGTGTTATGCATTTATTCATGGAGACACACACACACACACACACACACACACACACACGAGTACAAATAGTCGCGCCGCATTCACCGTGACCCGGTAAACGGAGTTTTTCGTCGTCGTCGCCGCCATGTTTGTTTTTGTTTTGCCGGCGTCTCCGTTTTCGACGCTGTGAACTTTGTCGGGAATGTTCGGGGAAAAGTTCTCCCTTTTTTTATTTTATTTTTAAGTGAAGGTTGGGGGTATCTCCGTGGTGCCAAGAGAGGTATTACTCTCCATCGCAACTCCTAATGGGCTCCCCCTGTGCTCATGAAAAATAGCCGCCGTTGTCTTAATGTACGCCAGGAAACTTAATTCAGAATGATCGGCCGACGCTCGCACCTATTTCATTCACACTTACCGAGGACACGAGTCACTTTCAAACTAATTAAAGAGTTTGAGAGTTTTCTATTTAAAGGCTCGGTTTTCCCAGTGGTTCAAAAGACTGTCCACATTCAATAACACCGTTTGACTTTGACGTCGCCACGACCACCGCCGCCACCACCACCACCACCGCGGCAAAATCAATAACATCATTTTTGTAACCGCCGTTACCCAATCGATCGGCCGATCAATAACGGTCAAATTTGACGGCAGGCTTGACCGCCGGTGTGTTTGAGATAACCGCGGACCCGTTCCAAACATTTTCCCGAACGCTATCTGTCGGTTTCTTGTTTCCCCTTTACACTCCTCCTGTGAAAATATAAGAAACCCCAGATAGCCTCTCTCTATCTCCCTCCTCCACTTCTCTCGCTCTCACACACACACACACACACTCTCTAGCTCTCCCTCCCTCGCTCTTCCTCTCTCTCTCTCTCTCTCTCTCTCTCTCTCTCCCTCCTTCTCTCTCCTCTTCTGTCCACACCAGACCCCGCTCCTCGCCTGTGCCAAGCACTGTCACCGAGGATGGAATCGTCTCACCGCTATCTGCCTGTGTAATTGCTGTCGTGTTTGGTTAGGAGATTAGCGGGTCCAAACTCTTTGTGTGGTCTTGCAGATTGAACAAACAAGGCACCAGTATAGGAACCCCTTGTCCAAAAATAACCCCCCCCACCCCCCACCCCACACACACACTCCACACACACCCACAAGACACACACACACACACAGACACACACACACATGCTCTCTCGCCGGGGCGGGGGGGGGGGCGATCTCGTGCCAGATGGACTGGCGCAGGTGATAATTGTAGCTGCTTGGCGGCGTTGATGGACCACCACGGTTATGATTTGATGACTTTGCCTCGTCGTTTTTTTCGAAGCCATTTTCGCTCCGTGTTATTACAACCCCGCACCGTGGCTGTCGGTCGCCGCCCCCCCCCCCCCCCCCCCCCCCCCCCGCAAAGTGCACAGGACCGATTTTGGACGGCGTCCACGAGGCCCAACCCGCGTGTCGCCGCCGCGCACACTGTCGCTCTCGCCAGCGCTATAAAATCTTCCCGTCACGGGGGTCTGGGGGGGCGGCGTGCGGGTGTGTCTGACTTCCCAGACGAAAAGGTTATGGGTTCAAAACCCTGACGTAGCCGCGGCCTAACCTGTCGTAATCCCTTGAGCAGGACGCCGAACCCCCGACCCGTTCCTTAACAACAGCAGAGAAATAAGTCGCTATAAATCCCTTTGGATAAAAGACTCTATTAAGAAAAGCAACAACAAAAAATCTAATAACATTTGAAAACACAGACTCATTCCCACACCAATGATGCTTCAAAGACTCCTTACTTGGACTCCGGAACGAAAGTTCTGCCCTTATGTGTGTTGCAACCTTGTGAGCAAAAATGCTCGTCGAGGTTCATTCTGATACACTTTCTTTCTCCCTTTCACAGAACGCCACACACACACACACACACACACACACACACACGCACACACACACACACACACACACACACACACACACACACACACACACACACAGAGCTGCTGTCCGGTGCTATTAACTGGTCCCTCCTCCTCCTCCTCCCTCCTCCTCCTCCTCCTCCTCCTCCTCCGTTTTACTTTACTGTACACCGACGTCGCTGCGCCTCCTTCCCCTCTCCTCTCCCAGTCCGGCTCGGTAGGTGGGGGGGGGGGGGGGTTCTTTGTGTGTGTGTGTGTGTGTGTGTGTGTGTGTGTGTGTGTGTGTGTGTGTGTGTGTGCACTCGCTGGCTGCCAGTCACACAACTGACAGCCTATACTTCCACAGCCGGCACTTTGCGAGGGAGGGCTCTTGTCTCTGAGGGTGGTAACCACATCACCCCCCACGTCTCCCCCCCCGGCCCCCCGAACACAAACCCCTGTCTCGCCCCCCCCCCCCTCCCCCCCTCCCCCCTCTCGTCGTACAATGCGGCACTCAGTTCTGCGCTATTAGGGCACATTTCCATCTCAGGGGGGGCCGGAGGGGGGTCGCGGTGGGGGCGGGGCGGTGGGAGTGCAATGGCTGCTTTTTGCGCTTTTCGCCTCAATAAAGCGCTTTTAGCAAACCCCACCCCTCCGCCCCCCCCACCCCCCCTCTCCCGCCCTCCCCAAACCCCACCCCCCAAACCCCACCCCCCAAACCCCACCCCCCATCCCTCTCGAACCCTTGTTTACTTTACTTTGTATTTTTTTTCACCTTTTTTGCTCCGAGTGGTGGTCTCACCCCCCCCCCCCCCCCATCCCCACCACTAATAGGAGGATGGGTCGCTGGACCAGACCAGTCAGAGGTCCGCGCTGGGCTCATGTCTGATATTGTCAGATGGCCTGGAAAATTAAAAAGTCCAATTAACGCCCCCCCCCCCCCCCCCATCCCCCTCCCCGCCCATCCCCCGGCCCCCCACCCCCGGCCCCCCACCCCCGGTCTGGAGGTCAGCTCCTCTGCATATCTGCAAAAAAGCAGCACCTCCTCCTCCTTCTTGGGTCGGGCGAGCGAGTCATCGGCGCAAATTATGTCCGCGCCGACGACATCCGGCGCTCGCGGCTAGCTTTGCCGATGCTGCGATTGGTCTCTCTCTCTTACTCTCTCTCTCTCTCTCTATATATATATATATCTCTCTCTCTCTCTCTCTCTCTCTCTCTCATTCTCTAATTTAATTTCCCGTGTCACCCTTGTCGCTTCTTGTCTAGCCACATGAAATCTACACAAAAAACTAAAAGAAAGACAATTAAAAATGACTGGAAAAAATATACAAATCCGTGCCTTTCCGCGCCTTGTTCATTTCCCAGAGGTTTGGCGAAATGAATGAATGAATGAATGAATGAATGAATGAATTAATTCAAGGGGACAACGATATGAGCTTTTACTGTAAGTGATATTGTATTAACTGTAAGTAATTGTGTTTTCTCGTATATCTGGTATAAGTATTTTTTAAGTCATGCCACCGCTGCCACATCCGTTCTACTTGGATTCATCTTTTTCGCTGGGCGGGGGAAAAAAATGGCCACCTACCAACTTCGCCTCTCTTCCTCTCTTTGTCTCTCCCGCCTTTTTGTGTGTGTGTGTGTGTGTGTGTGTGTCTCTCTATCTATCTCTCTCTCTCTCTCTCTCTCTCTCTCTCTCTCTCGCTGCTTTACCCACGATTCATTAAGTCCTGTACAGTGGCGGAGGGGAGAGAGGGACAGAGAGAGATTGCCCGGCGAGCTTAATGGTATTCGTCTGCGGCTTGGCTCCATTAATATTCAGCTTAATGTTTCTGATAACAGGGCTGCAGGCCACGAGCAGCTCTGCCCAGACAGCCTTATTAAGCAGCTGGAGTGGAATGATGCTAGCTTGCGTCAGGGATCAAATGCACTGGTAAACAACAACACACACACACACACACACACACGCACACGCACACACACACACACACACACACACACACACACACACGCGCACACGTACACACACAGGCATACGTATGTACACACATGTACACACCCGTACACATGTACACCCATGTACGCAGGCACATAAACACACACACACTCACACACACACACGTACACACACACACACACACACACACACCACACACACACACACAAAGACAGTAATTTTGGGGGTGCTCCTGTCTACAGCCGTGGGGACCACCCTCTCATTCAACCGTTAACCATACGTTGGTCTCGTTATATCTGTGGCAGTAACAAGAGGCAAGGGTTGGGAAGTCACACACACACACACACACACACACACACACACACACACACACACACGCGGTGCATATGGCAGCATTCCAGGTCATTGTCATAGGTTGTCCGGCTTCTTAAATGTTTACGTCCCGATGAATGGAGACCGCCTTGACATTTCTTCTTTCGTTTGGCTTTCTTCTCTGACTCCTTTCTTTTTTTTTTTTCTATTTTTCTTTACAGGCAGACACGCGGGCCCCTCTACTTTGGGGTCCTTTAGCTCCATCTCATTTACATTTAATGACATGATAATACACATTAGCAGCCGATTTCAAATAATTACATCCTTTCAATCGCTTTTAACCCTCGTCTCTTGCTCGCTCTCTTTCTCTCCCTCTCTCTCTCTCTCTCGCTCTCTTTCTCTCTCTCTCTCTCTCTCTCTCTCTTTCTCTCTCTCTCTTTCTCTCGCTCGGTTCCATCCTATTGCCGACTTGCCACTCTTGTTTCCTTTAAACTTTCATATTGCTAATGGCAATAATAATGAGAGAGAGAAAGACTGACCAATTTCCAAAAGCGGTTCATGGCGGAGGGGTGAATAGGACATTACCTTCCTGTCTGTGGTGGTGGTGGTGGTGGTGGTGGTGGTGGTGGTGGTGGTGATGGTGATGGTGGTGGTGGTGATGCTGCTGCTGGTGATGGTGGTGGTGGTAATGGAGGTGATGCTGGTGGTGGTGGTGATGATGTGGGAGTGTAACGGTGGGATGGAGGTGGTGGAGGGGAGATGGGTTATGTGGTGAGTGGTCGTGTAGGCTGGTGGTGGTGGAGGAGGTTATAGCAGTGAGAGGGTGGTGGTGGTGGAGGTGGAAGGTGGACTGGGTTATAGTGGTGGTAGTGATGGAGAAGAATGGTGGTGGTGTGTGGTGGTGGGCCGGTAGTGGTGGTTGTTTCTTCTCCACCTGTCACGGTGATGGGGCCTGACGTTGAGATGGGGGGGGGGCTTGGGACGAGGCAAGAGGCAGGGTGGGGGTACGCTAGTGATGGAGGAGAGGGGGGGTGGGAGGGTGGTGGTGTTTTTTTTGGCGGGTGGGTAGTGGGTGGGGTGGGGTGGAGGTGTGGGGTGGAGTTATGGTGGCTTAGCGCAGGCAGGCGTTCGGGAGAGAGAGAGAGAGAGAGAGAGAGGAGAGAAAGTTGACAGCTCTCCTGTCAGCCCAGTCTGGCCCAGTCCAAAGTGAGAGCTGTCACCAGTCCCACATTAATATACCAATAAATATAAGAACAAACACACATACACATGAATACATACATGAATGAATGAGTGAATTAATGATCATATGGATGGATGGATGGATGGATGGATGGATAGATGGATGGATGGGTGGAAATATGAAGTCATGAAAGGAAGTCAGTGTAAATCTTTTCCCCTCACGTTCATCATCCATCAAATAGAAATCGACGAGGACGGCATTTTTTTTCCCGCAGGAAAAATATTTTTAAATCCAAACGGCAGCAACAACAAAAAAAAACACCACGCGTGAGAGATGAGAAGACGAAGGATGGAAACAGAAGGTGAAAGTATATATATATATAGATATATATATATTCGTATATATCGAGAGAAAAATAACGAACGAGAGCGGCGGTTTAATGGAGAGAAGTTTGACAGGGCCGTCAGACGCGGCGCGGTGAGAGATGAACCTTGTTCCGCTAATTTCGTGAGTAAACAGCTCTGAGAGAAACTGCTGCGCGGCGCAAAATCTAGCGAGAGACCTTGCGTTGGCGTTTTCCCCATCAAGACGCTCGTTGTGTGTGTGTGTCGTGTGTGTGTGTGTGTGTGTGTGTGTGTGGGGTGTGTTTGGTACAATTCTAACGCGTGTTTGCTGCCAGCTAGACGGCCGTGTGCCGGCGGATGTTTCGTTTTTAGTATGTTGCTCAGGTATTGCAGCGCTCAACGTGGCTCGGCCAGCTTGTACGCTCGCATCGTTCCGCTAAACCCTCACGTCTAAGTTGTACGAATGAATAATAAATAATAGTAAATATTGTACGCGCCGATAGGCTTGAAGAATCCAAACACTGCGGCACAAAGACAATCTATAATTCTCCGCCGTTTTTGTAATTCCCCCGCTGCTCGGCGAGGTAGCGCGTTATGTACATTGCCGCGTGTTCTTATTAAAAAGACGCCCACCGCGGTGTTATCAAGGTTAAACATTGTGCATGCGTGCACATACATGCATATGTATGTGTCTCCCGCCTGTGTGTGTGTGTGTGTGTGAGTGTGTGTGTGTGTGTGTGTGTGTGTTGAGCCTCTGGGATGTGCCACGTCTAAATGATATCGAGGTTTTTTTTCTTTTTTTTATGGTGTCTCTATTGTTAATTTACCGGCGGTAATATTGTGTGAAAGAATTATCCATGTGGAAAGTGGTGGCCAGTGGTGGGTTCCCTGGCGACAGACGCCGTGAATCTATCTCTCGCCATTGCCACTGTACACTGGTCAAACAAATTAAATTACCACAGCAGTATGGAAGTAATTCCATGTAAATTACAGTGTTAATGTTCTGCGTCGAGGCAGGCTGATGAGGGGGTCTGGTGAGTTTATCCCCCCCCCCACCACATACACACACTCTCTCTCTCTCTCTCTCTCTCTCCTCGCTTGTGTTCTCTCTCTCTGTCTGTCTCTGTCTGTCTCTCTCTCTCTCTCTCTCTCTCTCTCTCTCTCTCTCTGTCTCTCTCTCTCTTTCTCTCTCTCTGTCTGTCTGTCTATCTCTCTCTCTCTCTCTCTCTCTCTCTCTGTCTCTCTCTGTGTGTCTCTCTCTGTGTCTCTCTCCGTCTGTCTGTCTATCTCTCTCTCTCTCTCTCTCTCTCTCTCTCTCTCTCTCTCTCTCTCTCTCTCTCTCTCTCTCTCTCTCTCTCGCCCCAACAGTCACCAGCTGCAAAACAGTAAAGTATATCTCTGCCAAGACCGCTCCGTGTCCAACTGGGTCAGTGAGTCCTGAGACTGCAGTCAACCTGAATGGTTGCCAGTCCCAATGCCTTCAGGATTTTGCAGCAGAGATACGCTGTTGTTGTTGCTTGTTGTTTGTTGTTGTTGTTGTTGTTTGTTGTTGTGCTTGTTGTTCTCAGGGATTTCATATTTTGCACCATAGGCTCAGCTGTGTAACACAACACACATGGCAGCAGCAGGCTGTTGTCCATTGTCCTGCAGAGAAGCCGTATGGTTCACCAGAGATGCTTACTTTGGAGCAGAGCAGCGCTACCACATGCAGGGTTTACATGTGGTGTATTCACAACTATACATATATATATACTGTATATATATATATATACACATTTTGTTGCATCGATGTATACATTGTACACAGTTCATACAGTATATCCATCTGTTAACATATATATTATATATATGTATACATTTACGACTTACAAAGAGTACATTTGTTGAAGATGAGAATAGAGCAGGTTTCAAGCATTCATAGTTGCAAGGTTAATAGAACGAGCTTCATAACTGTATCAAAATTGTGTACAAAAATGTATATTATATATTTTTACTGTTTAATCGATGTATACATTGTATACAGTCCATGCAGTACATGCATCTGGTAACATAAAGATTATATATAATATATATTCCTATATAACTGTTTTGTTGTTGTATGGATCTATCCATTGTATACAGTACATAAAGTACTTCTATGTGTTAACAACGTCCCCCTAGCCAAGCCCTCCACCACCACCACCACCTCCTCCACCTCCTCCTCCACCACCGCCTCCTCTCCTTCTCCTGGCGCCAGCATATTTTATAGTCGCCGAGGAGCCGTGGATTTACACCTGATTCTGCTTCCAGTAATCTCTGAAATTAAGAAGTGTATCCTTGCATTTCATTAAGGCCGCGGCTAATGAGATGACTGTCTCTCCCCAAAGAGAGAGTGATAGAGTGGCCTGCCCAGCGGAGCGTGAATTAGTGGGGTGAGGTTAAACGCTGGAACTGACTCATGTCTCACCAGAGGGCCCTGATCCGGCAGTAAAATCAACTTAACATAAATACTACAGAATGTAATGTGGGCCCATCCGTCTTCCCACTGTCTACGCTGGGAGAAGTGATTGTTACGCAACAATAGTCACACTGATAATGCCGCGACTCACACACCGCTGTGGCCGCTGCTACTGGTACGCACAATAGGGATGAGAACTGCTGCTGCTGCTGCTAATGCTGCCCCTACTGCTGGTGGTGATAATAAAAATAATAATAATAATACTGATAATAGTAATAATTATAATTATAATAATAATACTGCTAATAATAATAATAATAATAATACTAATAATAATAATAATAATAATAATAATAATACTGATAATAATAATAATAATAATAATAATAATAATGATGATGATAATAATAATAATAATAATAATAACAAATAATTGTTTATCACTTTGGAAAATAACAAATTCCAGCAAAAGTTAAAACTCTTAAAAAGGACAAATATAATTTGTAAATAAAACGTTAGTTGACTTTTACACACGTTCTTTCTCATGTCACAGGTAAGATAGGTATGGACAAACTCGTCTGATTGGCCGGTGCGATGTGCTCTCTGGGGCTCGCTGGAACGTTATAAGTTGAACCTGTTACCTAACGTACACAGGAACACTGCAAAATGCAAACACTTGTGTCTGAGAGAGAGAGAGAGAGAGAGAGAGAGAGAGAGAGAGAGAGAGAGAGAGAGAGATTAGTGGTGTTGGTGGTGGTAGAGTGGTGTGTTGTGCTGTGTGGTGGTGGTGGTGTGCTAGTGGTGGTGGTGAGTGCTAGTGGTGGTGGTGGTGTGGTGCTGCTAGTGGTGGTGGTGGTGGTGCTAGTGGTGTTGCTGTGCTATGGGTGGTGGTGGTAGTGCTAGTGGTAGTGTTGCTGCTGCTAGTGGTGGTGGTGGTGGTGGTAGGTGGTGGTGGTGGTGGTGCTACTGGAAGGAGGGCGTAGTATTGG